>PVKU01007129.1:0-91903 GCA_004027475.1 Anoura caudifer
AAAAGAATGTCACAATGGCACATATACTTGGGCCCAATCTTGTAAGTGCTCAAATACAAATAAATAATACAATAATTAATAAATAATCATACAGGAATAAACTATGTTTTGTGTACTCACAATTGTACACCTACATTGCCCACCTCTGTATACATGTACTCATATACTGGGTTGGCCAAAATATCCATTTAGTTTTTTCCATAAAATAAAAGACATTTTTCATAGTAACCAATAACTTTATTGATTTGGATATTTTGAGTATGTCAACTATCTTCTGCTCTTGGCTTCTAGTGGGTAGAGGCCAGGGGTGCTGCTAAACATCTTCCAATGCATAACATAACCCCACAGCAAATAATTATTTGGCCAAAATGTCAATAATACCAAGAAACTTCGCAAATCACTTTTGACACATTTGATCAGTCACAGCACCTTCTCCATACACAGCACAAATATTTTTGTGTGTGCTCCAGTTGCATTTTTACCTTTCTTGAACTAATAAAGCATAATATGCTGAAAATGTTGCATATTTTCTTCCATCTTCAATATTAAAATATTGGCACAAAAACTCACTAATTTTGATAAGTTCTTTTAAAAAATACACTGATATGACAACTGTCTCAATACAATCTAACAAAATTGTTTGGAATAAAGTTAAAGACAACTAAGCCCTACTAGAGACATCATACAGAAAAAAATAAATGAATTTCTTGGCCAACCCAATATGCACAGGCAGGCATAGCACACCCCTGGAAGGGCCCACTAGAGCTAGTGTAAAATGGTTACACTGTCACTGAAGACACTGAGTACCTGGAAAATATCAGTGGATATTTTGAATTTTGAATCATATTCATGAATTAATAAATATTCATTTATTCAGAAAATAAAATTTAGAACAGATCATATATGTAATTTGTATTATAAGTCTTTATGGGGGGGTTTGAAATGCATTTTGTCATGGAGCCTTATTTTAGTGAATATAGAGTAGAAATAGTCACCTGTTGGCAATGTCTTCTTTATTAAAAAGATCTTTCCTTCCTTTTGCATTCATCATCTGGTGTGTGCTATGGCAGCACTTAGAAAGTAAGACTTGTATTGTGCTCACCTAGACTCACGTCTGCTTCACCCCTTTTCAATCATAAGAGCCTTGAGGTCATTCTTAGTGTCATATTCATCTCTGTATTAGCAGCATTCATCACAGTGGCAACACACAGGAATTTGTTGGAGTGACACATCCCTTACTCTCATATTTTACATTGGAAGGAACACTCCTGGGAGGGGCACAGGGGTGCTGCAGACAGCAACATATGGCACAGCCCAGTTAAGCATGGGCTGCCCATCCACCCAGAAGAGCTCTGCCTGCCCTGTCCCCTTGGTTACCCTAACTGGTCACTTGACTATTCAGATGTCCTTATTATTGTAATCCCTCAGATGGCCATCTGCTCTGCTCACGTGGGAGAGCTGGCCCCTGGGAGAAGCACTCAGCTGCCCTGCATCCTCAAATCAGGTCAATTACACCACTGCTCCTTAATTGCTCATGACGGGTTGGCTATTGTGTATGAACCATCAGTAATTTCCAGTTCATTGTGGCTCAAGATTCTGGGATAATGAAGGTTCCAACCTGTCACCCAGGGTCCCTGGCACCACTCAGCTTGTACATGCTGCACAGCAGGCTGGGTTCCATTTCATAGCCTATGAGCTGCTGAACTTCAAGCAAAACTGTGCATTAAAATAAAACCATACCAGAAAGGATATGACAAGAAGTGTCATGTAAAAACAATGATTCATTGTCAATGAAAAGAAACAGGGAGAGCATAATCCTGACAACAGCCCTAATCGGTTCTCTAAGCAGCAGCCTGCAGCCCTAAGCACAGGTTGTTAGTGTAGTTGTTTCATCTGAGGATTGACCAGTCCCACAGGTGATTGACATGAATGACTCACTGGGCCAATTTAGGGGCTTCTGAAAATTTTCAGGGAAGTGAAATTGTCTTTCCAAGCTTTCTCATTTGAGAAACTTCAGTGTTCGTTTTTCATTTGCCCTGGTATAAATAAGTAGCTTTCCTGAAAACTCACTAACTACACTGTGAACAGTTGAGTTCCTTTTGTCTGATGATAAACAAAGAAAAAAATGATGGAAAATGTCCCAGGTGGCACATTTGAAAAGGCTGGATTTGTTAAAAAGAAAGAAAGAGAGAGAGAAAGAAAGAGAAAGAAAGAGAAAGAAAGAAAGAAAGAAAGAAAGAAAGAAAGAAAGAAAGAAAGAAAGAAAGAAAGAAAGAAAGAAAGACCTCTTCCTAGCTTGAGTGATACTAAGAAATTTAACCTTAAAGCTTTCCAATTTCGTTCACTTACCATCCCCCAGAACATTATATATAAAATCGGAATTTATTGCCTATTGGAATAAATATGAACTTTCAATGTCAAGGATTCGTTGACACCATATTTGGTAAAGTTGCTAACAGAGAATACGGAGTGGATGTCCCGTCAGCTTCTCAGTTTTCAGACAACGGTACTTGGAGTTCAGAGTCACATAGATGCTGCTTCCAACATGGTATCACACTAAGCCAAAAAGCCAGTTTGGGGCTGTCAATTCACAATATTGTAGCTATTTTAAATCCTACATTCTTTCTTGGATTCAAGGACCTTTCCAACTAAAAGGGAACTGCAAGGCCATATTGTCCAAAACCATGCCTTTAAAACTTTAAATAATCCAAATAGGCTATACATGTTTCCAAGTCACATGGCTAAATAGTGCTGATCACCAATCTAGCACCAAAGTCTCCTTTCTCCTGGGGGAGCATTTGAGTAAAAGATCTGCCCCCAACACACACAGTTTTCTAGTATTTCCATTACCAAATGAAATTATGCCAGTTGGACCAAAATAACCCAAATTAGTTCCTTCTTTTCCTTTTTTCTGAATGCCACTTGGAAACTATATTAGAATGTGATACTTTGGAAAATATTTCATTCAAAGAAATTTCAGATTTCATTAAAACCCACTTCCCAGGTTTTCACATACAAAATGCAATCTAGAGTTAAAATATGTTTTGCAGAAATTCAAATGACAAGTATAGAATTATTCACTTAGAAAAAACTAAATGTCCCTTAGAAGTGAGATTACATTTAAATTATTCTCTGAAGAAATGAGGTTAGTATGTCCTGATGGATATTCAGAAGGAAGAGCCCCACAACCTTTCCTGGTGACCTATCTTTATAATACTGCAATGTAGAGAATTCTGAACTAGAAGTCAAAATATTGTGTTTTAAACAAGCAATGATTGCTCCTTACTGGAGGTGTGTATGACCCAGAACAAAGAACTTCTCCAACCTACATTCATAAATGAAGGCAAGTTTTTCTAACCCTGCCTCACTGATTTCTATGATCACATGACCTTTATTCCTTAATTTTATTTTTTATGATGCTTTTAGCACTTTTACCCAGAGTAGACACATGTCCAAAAAGTAAATAGATAAAGGTTATAGGTTATGACACTAAAGCAATGAGTGAGTCATGCATTGTTTTATTTTATTTTGTAAAACAAAAAATTATCCCAGTAGTTATTATCAAAACAAGCATTCTCCCCTTTTAAGTGATTATCTTAAAAAACTATATGGCCTCACATTAGTTTTTATGTGGCACACAAACTTTACTTAATTACCTTAAAACCTCCTTCCATTTTTTTAATAGTAGTGATACTGAGTACATTACTCAATTTATTTGCCAGATTGGCCACAGTAACTTAATATTGGTTCTCCAAATCAGAACACCATCAAAGGATGAAGGTGTGGCATCACTGGAGATGTATCAAATAATAGCCTAGTATTTGAATAACAATATGCTTTAAAAATCAGTTGCATGGAATAGAAGAGGGAGCCCAGGAACAAACGCCTGCATATGAAGGGGTTTAGAATGTGTCATCCCAAAATATGCTGCTTTGACATATTGATTATTTTGGGCTAAAGGCACTTGAAAAAGTAACCACAGCTATGAAAGGCTCTCTGACCTCTCTCTTTTACCTAAAAGCAGGTCATGGAATTTCCCATAAGAAAGGTGCCTTCTCTATATCTGTAATAGAAGAATACCCTTCTCACCTGAGACTGGAAGTCAATACTGAAATGCACCTGTACAAACAAACCTACTAAAATAATCTTTATCTTCCACTAATTTACCCCTTGTATTTCCTAGTCACTGTCTCATAATTTGCTGCCCCTAGCCCAAAATGCTTTGTCTTGTCACACCCTCACAATTTATTGCTGTTTTATTTTTAAAAGTACATTAGCTTTTAGGCATGACAGCTTCTTTGGGTCTTCATTTTCCTTTTGAAGACTCCTATGTACAAACAAAAATATTAAATAAAATCGGTATAATCTCCTCCGTTTTGCTCATATCAATCTAATTCTTAGGCACAGCCGCAGAACCCAATAGGGTAGAATAAAGTTTTTTCTCCCCTACATTTATGATCAAATGATTTTTAACTAAGATACCAAAACCATTCAATAGGAAGAAGGACAATCTTTTCAAGAAATAGTACTAGGGAAACTGGGTATCCACAAGAAAAGAATAAAATTGAAACTTTTCTCACATCATATACAAAATTTAACTGAAAAATGGATCAAAGACTTATATGTAAGAGCAAAATCCACAAAACTCTTAGAGGAAAAAGTAAAGCAAAAGCCTAAAACACTGAATTTAGGAATGATTTCTCGGGTATGACACAAAAAGCACAGGAAACACAAGAAAAAATAGGTAAATTGGACTTAACCAAAATTAAAAACATCTTTGCATCAAAAGACACTGTCAAGAGAGTTCAAAAGGTAACCTGCAAATGGGAGAAAATATTTGCCAATCATATATTTGATAAGGGATAATATCCAGATCATATAAAGAACTATAACACACTCACAAAAAGAAGAATCTGATTTTAAAAATTGGCAAAGGATTTGAATAGATATTTCTGTACAGAAGATATACAAAAAGCCAATAAATACATGAAAAGATGTGCAATATCACCAATCACTAGGGAAATGAAAATCAAAACTACAAGAGATAGATACTGCTTTATGCCAATTAAAATGGCTATTGTCAAAGAAAACTAAAATAACAAGTGTTAGTGAGGATGTAGAGAAATTGAAACCATTGAGTATTTCTAATGGAAATGTAAAATGGTGCAGCCACTATAGAAAACAGTATGTTGATTCCTCAAAAAATTAAACACAGAATTACCCTAAGTCCAACAATTTCACTTCTGAGTATTTACCCAAAAGCATTGAAACCAGGAATTCCAACAGATATTTATACAAAAATATTCACCATAACTAAAGAGCAGAAATAATACAACTGTTCATCAACAGATGGATAAACAAAATGTGGTATATACATACAATGGAATATCACTCAGCATTGAAAAGGAATTAAATTCTGACATGCTGCAATAGGGATGTACCTTGAAGACTACGTTAAGCAAAATAAGTCAGACATAAAAGGACAAATATTTCATGATTCCACTTATACCAGGTACATAGGGTAGTCAAATTCATAAAGACAGAAAGTAGAGTGGTGGTTATCAGGGATTACAAAGGGGGGAAATGGGGAATTGTTGTTTGAAGTGTGCAGAGTTTCCGTTTGGGACGATGAAAAAGTTCTACAGATGGATAGTGGTGATGATTATACAACAACGCAAATGTACTTAATGTTACAGAATTGTACACTTAAAATGATTAATATGGTAAATCTTATGTCTATTTTACCACCAAAAAAAAAAAACAGGTGACAGGACTTTGAGGTACATGTCAACTATGGAAGAGGCTCAGATCACCCTTCAAGTAAGAACTTGCTATTCAGCTGCTTAAGTGCAGGTGACTGAAAGCCAGCTGTTAGTACCTCAGGGGTCACCTCACCTTCAAACTGACCGCACTCTTCCCGGACAAACTCCAGCCAATGACTGAGCAAGTAGGGCTATCAGGCCTGACAAATATATCCCTTGACTCAAATGTTTTAAATATGTTCCCAGAAGTAGATATCAGTACTATTGAAAGCAAGTTTATCTAAAAGTATATTTGTTACAGTATTATCTATAATAGAAAAAAATTGAAAACAACAAAAAATGTCTAAAAATAGGAGACTGCTTAAATCAACTATAATATCCATAGAAAGTATTACCAAACTATCATGAAAAATTAAGTTTTAGGAGCATTAATAATGATGTAGAAAGTTTTTCACTTTCTATTGTTTAACAAAAATGTCATCTTACAAATTGGATTATCCAATTTTTAATTTTTTGAACATATATACATGCATAGTCATAAAAGCCATGAAGAATTACATGAAAACAGCAATAACTGTCATACTTTACAATGATTATGTGTAAACTTTTTCTTCTACTATAAATTGCATTACAGTATCCACAGATGATACTTTCCAATACCTGAGGATATGACTGAAACTACAGAGTAAAGTTTAATTAATAAATTAGGCTCAGTAAGAGATTAACAACAATAACTCCTAATAAAACAGGACAATTATAACAATATACTGTAATAAAAGTTGTGTGAATGTGGTCTCTTGCTCCTCTCAAAATATGGTGCTGCACTCACGTTTTCATTAAAGGAAACACTTTGTAGCTTCTCTTTGGCATATCTGAATTACCAGCATCACTACTGCTGTGCTTTGGGGCCATTACTTAGTAAAATAAGGGTGACTTGGACACAAGCACTGCGGTACCGTGACAGCCGCTCTGATGACCAAGATGGCTACTTCGTATCAGGCGGGGCACATGTACAACACGAAGATGCCCGACAAAGGGATGATTCACGTCTCGTGCAATATTTCATCACACTACTCAGAACACTGTGCAATTTAAAGCTTAAGAACTGCTGCCCTGGATGGCTGGCTAAGGTGGTTGGAGCATCATCCCATATGTTAAAATGTTGCAGGTTGGACCCCCAGTCAGGGCACTTTCCTGGGTTGTGGGTTTGATCCCTGACTGGGCACATATGAAAAGCAACCAATCAATGTTTCTCTCTCACATTAATCTGTCTGTCTGTCTCTCCCCACCCTCCACTTCCTCCCTCTCTAAAATCAGTGAATGTATCCTTGGGTGAAGAGAAAGAGGAAAGGAAAGAAAGGAAAGAAAAGGAAGGAAGGAAGGAAGGAAGGAAGGAAGGAAGGAAGGAAGGAAGGAAGGAAGGAAGGAAGGAAGGAAGGAAGGAAGGAAAAAGGAAGGAAGGGGAAAGTCAAAGGAAAGGGAAGAGAAAGGGAAAGAATTTGCTTGATTCACTGAGCTGCTCCATCTAAGTACTTTGATTTTGCAACCACCAACTTTGCACACATTTTCTATTATGTGTCAGACACTGTCAGTGCTGGGATCCACAGGGAGAAAGACCTGGCAGCTATACAATATTGAATAAGATGCTGACCCTGACCCTAGGGAAACATTCTCTAGTGGAAATTACAGATCTTTACAAAACTAAGTGTGGTGCCTGTACTCGGTGCTCTAATAAAAGTATAAACTAAGGACAGACAGCTATAACATAATCCAATTTCTTTTTTGTTTACATGTAAGTTCTGATTGGGGCAAATACATGTTTTTCAAGGACAACCATCTGTATAGTATACATTCCCTAGCAATAGGAAAGTATAGACAGAATGCAAAAGATTCAACGTTGTTAGTACCTCACGTGAACAGTGTCATTCACTGTCCTTAAAAACAGCACTATCAGTCCCTTTTTTGTTGCTGTGTGGTTCTGGTTGTCTCCTAAGTCAGCTCTACCTTCTTAGTGCAAAGGGTTGTAATAGTTCAAGATTTTCCCATTAACCATGAGAAATGGTCACCAGCCATGTCTGTCTTTCTCAACCTCTCTGCCTTGTTCCACATCAGCTAGCACCAGGTCCCAATCCAAACCAGCCTTGGGGGTTGTGCTTCACAAGGTATGTGGGCAGAGTTAATGAAGCTATCACTTGCTCTTGTCTGCAAACAAGGAATGATGGATGGCTGTCTGCTAAATGTATTAAACTTCCTTAGCAGGTAAGAGAAAAAAAAAGAGAGATTTCCCCATTTCTTCATTCACTTCCAGCAATCTAGGAAGATACTTCTCTTTTCATACTAGTCACCAACATAACTAACAAGTTCTAGTCAAGAGCCACATACAAGAAATTTATTTAACACAGTGCTTCCACTCATTCATTCTACAAACATTTAATGAGAACACATTAATTGGCAAAGCTCCAAGAAGCTGGAGATCCAAAATAAATAAAATATAGTGCTGGTACTTGGGAGCTTATGATATTGTAAGAGAAAGAGACATTAAAACAAATCATTGAATGAAGTATTATATGTTCTAATAAGCATAATATACAGAGTAACAATTATAAACATTTTCTATTGAGAACTTGCTATAATTACTCTGCTAAATACCTCATATACACTAAAATCAGTCAATCCTTACAACAAGCATCCCCATGCAATAGGGATACTTTCCCGACCTCATATGAACAATTCTAGGACATTGTTCTGCTTACGTGCTAAAAATACTAGGACCAAGACGAGATACTTTTGTTCCATGAAATACTTGCTCCTGCAAGATCATACTGTGAATTAATTAAAATAGCTTACTTATGAAGACTAAACTTACTCATCAGAGCTTACTTTAAGATTTTTGCCTTGCCACATATACCAATCAAGTAATTTTATCATAGACACTGCCCAATCCTGGCCAATTCTGTGCCTTGAAAGACCCACCTTAAAATCATGAAGCTTGGACCCTAAAACACCATACATACCTTCCCTTCATTTACTCATTTTGTGATACTACTAAAAGTTATCAAATTGGCCTTCTCCCTTACTTCAGAAGACCTAATGAGCTTAGCTTTGCTTGATCAATGGGTTTTTCTGGGCTCTGCTGAGAGATCAGTGATCAGTAATTGATATTATAGTCATCGTTTCACATTTATATCAGGATTTACGTGATTAACCTAAACCTTATATTTCTGTCATTCTCCCATTTATAGTGGATTAGAAGAAATGATATTTCATTGGGAAGTGTGTGCAGGAAGGTCACAGTGGAGGTGTTACTTGAGCCAAGTTTTAAAAGACAAACTATTCAAATATTTTTCAAGAGAGGAAATCTTATTTGTGTGCAAAGGGACAGAGACATGAATTTGTAAGATAGCAAAAACAACTTAAAATCACAGACAATGGCTTGAACTAAGAGCCCCTATGAGGTGGTCTGCCAGGAGAGAGAGCTGGAAACCTAGGTAGGGCCAGGTCACAAAGGGTCGTGCTGTCCTCCCAAGAGTTTTAATTTGATGTTACAGGCAATGGGAAAACACAAAATGATTTTCTAACCAGGGAATGATATAATCAGTATATTTTTACCAAGTTTATTCTGGCTGCAGGGTGGAAAACTGATCTGGAAGGCATACAACTAGAAACAAGGAGACTCTTTAGGAAGCTGCTTCATAGCCTAGGAAAGATTCTAGTGACCTGGATGATGTCAGTAGCAGAGGGGCAAAGAAGATGGGACAGAGGAAAGAAACAAATGCCACAGGACTTGATTGTTAATGAGCTGCTGTCAGTAAGGGTAAAAGAAGAGTTTAGGGTGGGGCCAGGTTTCCATCTTAAGTTAAAGGATACAAAGTCACGCCAGTTCAGAGAAGGAAATTTTGAGGATTAAAACTTTTTTTTGGAAAAGTGAAACAGATACATTCAGGTTTGGACATATTTTTAGACATATTGAGTCCTAAGTGTCTATAGAACATCTGGATGGGAAGTTGGTTAATGCTGGGATCTCTGAGAGACCCAATAAATTGTTCCCTTTCTTCCCTGAGCAGATGAAGAAATAAGTAGTAGGGCAAGACAAATACCAACTTTCCTACCAATAGAGAGCAAGAAGGAAGATACTGTCTTAGGTTTGTTATCCAAATGGGCCTGCTAAGAGGGCCGCATAAATAGGTCGACAGAGCAGCCCTGCCATTGACCCTGCAACCCATGAGTCAGGCCAGGAAGTTGAGAAGGGGCAGTCACAAGTAAGTTAAAGCAGTCAAGAGAAAGTGGTACCACAAACGCCAGAGCAGGGAAGAATCCAGAAGGAAGGATGATGCAATGTTAAATACTGTGTAGGTCTAGCAAGATGAGGCCTGGAAAAGCACAGTGGAACTGGATTTTTGGGACATGGCAATCTGAGAGCAGGAGACTAAGGATTGAAAAGCCAGGTAATCTTCTAACCTATAAGTTCCATGGAGGTATTGAACAACCATGGGCCTCACTCAGGGGATCAGTAGAATATATGGACTGATCAAGGCAAGGGTCTTGGCCAATTCGTATGCCCTTCTTTATATATATTACATCCTTCCAAGACAGAAAAGCTGGAACAAACTTATAACCAGCTATCCTTATTTAATGGGTAAAACCAGATGATTTAAGGTTTGGTACCAAGCTACTTCTAAAGCTCTAAGAATTTCTGAGTGTAATAGAAGATGAATAATACTAGAAAGAAAAGGCCCCCAGAAGTGCTTTTGAAGACAACAAAACTATGGGACCTCTTTGGGAAAAGATGCAATTTAGGGAAGGCACTTATCATGACAACAACTTTGCTCTAAGATAAGTGCCTTCTCCTTCCTGCTTCAGAAAAATGTCTTTAGCCTGACATGCAAGTATCATCCTGATGGGACTCCGGTCTACTTCCCTCCTATATTCCTTCATCTATCCTATTTTCTACCATGCAAGACTGCAAACTATGGTCAGTGGGCCAAAGTGAACTTCCACTTGATTTTGTGAATAAAGTTTTATTGGGAGCACAGCCACATTGACTCATTTAGGTACTGACTATGAGTATCTCCAACACATATCATGTAACTCACAAAGCCCAAATATTTGCTATCTGGCCCTTTACAGAAAAAGTTTGCTGACCCATGTGGTCCAGCCTACTTTTCCTCATACATGTACTTTGATTTCCTCCTTCTATCTTTGCTTAATCTATTCTCACTTTGTGGAATACCCTTCAAATGCTGTATATCCTTCCAGAGCTAGCTTCTTATAATGCCATTTCTTCCATAGATCAATCAAGATCAGTTCCCTGATGTTTCTCCCTGCAAGGCTTTGCTGCTGCTTCTGAATTCCCACAATACCTAAAGTATGTGGCATGCATTGGAAGATCAATCAGTAATTGTTGAAAGAATAGAGGAAGGACTCTATTTTAATGTGTTCTCCATTCTTTTGTTTTAATTATGTACACACCTCTAGCACTTCTGTCTTGAGGTAAGTCAGTCTGATACTTCTCAAACCATTTAACACTGTATGATGTGATGGGTGTTTATTGAAAGAAGGGCTCAGAAGCTAGAAAACAGGTAAAGCATGAAATACTCAGTGGAAAGAATTTTTTAGGAGATCCCACCATTCTAAATATTGAATGCTTGTCCAAAATAAACACAGATTCTAAAATATATGCAGAGCCCTCACATCATTAGCTTTTATATAGATTTCTGCAATGGAAACATTGCCTGCTCTTTATTCTGCTCCCTGGTATTTGATACAGCTGAGCAGGAATCATGTGACAGAGAAATGAGAATTAATGAGAATACTTGGGAGCTTGAGACTCACAAGTGAGCTGAAGAGTCCGGGGAGATATGAAATATGCCATATCCTCAGGGGTCATGAATCTAAAAACAAAACCCAACCCTACCTTTGGTTTGGATTGAGCAAAGCCTAAAAATAAAAACCAGGACTTGATTTTTTTTTTAATTTTTCAGTGCAAAAGATACAAAAGATAACATGCACCTTTTTACCTATTCTTAAATATACAGTTTAGTGGCATTGAATACATTAGCATTGTTGTACAGCTGTTAATACCATCCATCCCCAGAACTCTTTCATTTTCCCAAACTGAACTATTTAATTTCAACACTTGATTTGCACATTTGGAATCTGGATTTTCTCAGATATTGTCATGGGACAGTCTGTGGCCTCATCAGTTCATTAACCCAACTCACTCAGTAACTCTCCCCAAGTATAAATCAAACATACAGAATATGATCTAGCTGGTTGTTTAGGAAGAATTCAAGACAATGAAATTTTAGGAGAAATCATTATTCGGTGTTCTAAGGCTCTAAGGAGATTCAAAGGGTACACAGTCTCCATCATTCCTTAATTGCTAGGATTGGGGTTGTTCGGTGTTTTAATTATTAAACAGAATTAACAAGAAATACATTTCATGCAAGCAGCAGCAACTACTCCCCAAATCAGTCCCAGTGCTGAGCTACACTCATTTCCTGTTAACAGATATTCCCATGTGTCAAAAATATAGTCCCAATAGAGGATTCTGTATCTTCCAACCCAGTATTTCCAGAAACACAATCTTCTTGGCTAACATGGCAATCGCTGCAGGGTGTCCCACAAGGGGGCCACTCTTCACCTTGTAACGTCTAACCGCTGGAGTGTTTGTGTGGCGAAGATTGATTTACAAACCAAGGTGTCTGGTCCCGAGGGCCACTCGCTTCGCTGTAGCCTTCAAGAATCGTATTTCACAGTCCCGGATAACTCACTTGGGTAAACAATCAAATTGAGCACCAGAATTGCCCAGGAAGCAGAAGGTTTGGCAGCCATAGAGCTGGGATACCAGCTCTGAGGGTTTAAGGCAGGGCAGATGTATCTGGATGTATCGCTGACTCTAGCCAGGCTTTTTGATTGACAAGTGCTTGGTTTCTGGCTCCTTGTTTACATCATCGGACAACTCTGGTCATTAATCACTCTCTAGGCTTCAGTCTTCAATCCAGAAAGGCTGTGTTTATTAAACAGAAGGCCAAATT
The DNA here is from genome assembly GCA_004027475.1 of Anoura caudifer. Classification (NCBI taxonomy): domain Eukaryota; kingdom Metazoa; phylum Chordata; class Mammalia; order Chiroptera; family Phyllostomidae; genus Anoura; species Anoura caudifer. The sequence goes on from PVKU01007129.1 coordinate 12,800, forward strand.
CTGGAAGGAGCTGGTTGGAGAAGTGTTCAATAGTTTTCCAGTACTAGGGGTCTGTGGGTAGAACTTGGGCAATTTAAATGGACCAAGGGGAGTGGACTGGCTTCCACAAAGCCTTTGCTCCCTCAGTCCTGGAGTTAGGCCTGGTGCAGGGCTGCTTCAGGCTGGAACAGGGCACCTTTGAAAAGTGGCTGGTGGAAGTCAAGCTGAGGAAGTGCTTCAGGGTGCTATGAAGGCTGCCAGGGAGGAAGCCTGAGCTGATGCCATTCCAGGTTCTAAGTCCTCTTCCTTCAAAACAGTGTCTTAATATGTTAAAATGACTAAAGGAAATGTACATGATGCAAGCAAACTTTACTTAATACTTCATGAAGTGAGCAGTTTCCACTATCAAACACCTAGAGAACTACAAAATGGGGCAGAGCACAGGAAGCTTTTATAAGATAATGAAAGAATCGGAGGGAGGAAGAGAAAAATAGAAAATGAATGAGATGTTCCTGCTGAAGCCCTGAATAAACTGTGGGTGCTCCCTAAATAATCAGTATTCAATGTCATGGCCAGTTACTGAGAGCAAGGAGGAGATGTTTCATAGGACTGTCCTTTCTTTCAGAGAAGGAAAGAACCTCATATAGAGTGGTCCCCAAGTCCTCTTCACTGCATAATTCTCACAAGTCCAAGTACTGTTTTTTTCTGCCTGCATTTAGGAGAATGCATTGATTTAACCAACCAGTAGGAGGGAAAATGTGTCACCCAGAATACTCTTTCTCCCATTCAAGTGAAGATAGAAGGATTCAAAGCACCACCACTCAAAGAAACAGTGAAGACTTAGTCCAATTCTTTGATTTTTACAGTCAGATAGGCTTGAGAGCTTCCTAGATATTACCCAGAGATTCTTTTTTAAAAAATATTTTTAGTTATTTACTTTTAGAGAGAGGGGAAGAGAGGGAGAAGGTGAGGGAGGGAAACATTAATGTGCAAGAGAAACATGGATCAGTTGCTTCTCACAAGCTCCCAACCCAAGACCTGGCCCACAACCTAGGTGTGTGCCCTGAGCAGAAATCAAACTGGCAACCTTTTGGTCCACAGGGCTGGTGCTTACTCCACTGAGCCATACCAGCCAGGGCTAGATTACCCAGAAATTCTAAGTTGTTTATGATAGAACCCATTTCCCGTTCATGGATCTTGCCACCACACCTCACGACAAGAGCAGGATGACACACTCTCCCAGTTTGCCTGGGACCATCTCAGATGATGTATGATGTCCCAGTGTAGTTACTAATAATGCTTCTGTCACTCTCCATCCAAGGTGTTCCAATGAAGACAATAAATGACAGGGTCACACCTCCTAAGGATGTCTGTCCACTGGGTTTCTAACGAAGATAGATAAAGCCAGCAGGAGGAAGTCAGAAGTGTACAGAGCATTAGCCCTTGGGTGGAGCACTCAGAAAATTGGACTTTCTTCAATATTTTTAGTTCCTGATTCTTTGAGATATTCAAGGTGACATCAGAATTTCCCCCAAAAGTATCCCCATACCTGAGCCCAAACCTCATGTTGATGTGCATGTTCATCAAACTCGCAGACATCCATGATCCAAAACTGGCGAACAATCACTCATCCAGTTTATGACCCCAGTCCCTGGGCAAACATCCCAGAGACAACCAGCTGGGTGGCCCCTCCTCCTCTTCTCAACCCACCAAACCATTCCCATGAAACCCCGACCTTTCCAAGTGAGCCTGGTTCTTGTTTTATTTTTTGTACTAACTCCCTAGGGCCTCACAGTTTGGCAAGATTCTGTTAGGTTTGTCCTGTTTCAGATGTGTAATGATTAAGAAGCTTAGAGGGCAAGGGAGTGGGAGGGGTAGACAAGGCAGAGGAGATGTTGGGCAGGGAAACAGGAGGAGGAGCAATTGGGCAGGAGGAACAGAAAGAGAAGGAGGAAGTATTGTTAACAACAGGACCACTGGGACAATCAGCCATGGGAATGACTTCAGTTTAAGCAACAAAGTCTGTTTTGTTTCCTGAACTCTCAACTGAGCAGCATTTGGCTGCAACAGAAGAAAGGGATCCCTGGGGAAAGCCGGAGGCTGGGTATTCAGCTGACTCCCTCCTCACCACAGGCTGTCATCTTGTCAGGAGCTCATAAACCAGGCGAAGCTGGGTTCAGTCCCTGCCAGGGTGGAACCACCAAGGGAGACCTGACATGCTGCAGGTGTTTGGGGTGATGCTAAGGGGGTCTCTCTCTTCCTTCTGAACCTCTCCCTGGGAGATCTGCCCCCCTGGAGATGCTGCCTTTTCTCAGAGACATGAAATAAGGTTCAGACCACTTGGGATATTAAAAATCCCAAGGCAACTTGGCAGAGGCAAGAAAGTAGCAGGAGGAGATGGGCTTTGAACTGCAGGATGCTCCCTGCTGGCTTCCTTCTAAGGTGGAGCATGCCCATGTTCTTCTCTCACCTGCCTTCCTTCAAAATGAAAAACTGCTCACCTAAGAAATGGGGATACCATTTCCCACTGGAAGGATTGCTATGAGGACCTGGGACAACACAAAAACAGAGCATTCTCACCATGTCTGACATTCGGTGGCACTGAATGGCAGCTCTCATTAGTGTTCTGCATTGATTCTTTAAAAGGTCTGTTTTTTTTTTTTTTTTTTTTTTTTTCAGAAAGAAGTAAATGACTTCCTAGAAAGAAGGAGCATTACCAGCCAGCCTGTTTTAAAAACTAGGTGCATTCAGTCAGGTGACTGAAGGAACAGTATGCCCCAGTCTGGCTGAGAGCACTTTCTAGGACACCCCATTCCCCAAATTAGCATGTCCAAACTTAAAAAAATAATCTCTACGGAAGTTGGAAAATGGCCATACGGTACTTGCCTTTCACCCACAAACCAGTGGCAGTGAGGTAAGGAAGGGCACGTGACGAACAGCCCATGTGCAGGCCTAGGGGGAGAAAAATGAGCAACTGGTCAATGTCAACAGGCAGATTCTCCTGAAAGAAACTCGGACAGTAGGGCGACAGGGCTACCTGCCTTACCCTAGAGAAGTCTGGGCCATGTGAGGCTGGCAACTTCTGCTGGAAATCAGGGGGAGCATAAAACACTTCTACTTCCCCTCTCATCCTCCCACCTTCCCTCTCACTCAGTGTGGAGACCCAGTGCATTTGCACCCCAAAACTGAGCTGACCCTGCACATGGCCTCCCTGAAACCCCCCTTTGCTTTTGGCTGGTAGAACAGATTCTCAGCCGCCCTCCCCAGAGCACCATTCGTTACAGCTCTGAACAGGCTGGGACTTGCTTTCAAAAGGCAGCTGGGCCTGGGGACCATGTTTCACTTCTTGACACCATTAATTGGGTTATGAGTCACAGCCGTAATGAAGACAAGTTTTGGTGTCTCCTGCAACTGTCCCGGGAAATGCACACGCACAGGCCCAAAAGCCGCAGAGGGAGGGAGAGACAGACAGATTTGCTTTGCTTATTGGGCCCACGTGGTCACCAGATAAATGGCCAGTGCCAAGAGACTCCTCTGTAGACAGACCTACAGTTTTTCTGCTGTTCCTGGAGGAACTTAGATGTCAGTCCCTCACCCAGAGTGGCTCATTAGTAACAGGCAAAAGTGGGAGGAGGTAGAAGTAGATTCAAAACAAGCTACAGTGGGAGGCTTAAAGGAGGGAATATTTTGAGACTCCATGACGGTGAATTCGAGGCAAGAGTTTGTCTTCCATGCAGAACCAGGCCATTGCACATTCAGACTCGGGGCCAGCTCCCTCCATGGGGCAGCAAGGAGAGCAAGCACTCCCAGCAGTCTATGTCAAGGAGCAAACCTCAGAAGGTTTGGTTCAAAAGAAACAGCCTAGGCTTATCAATCTTGCAAAGAGCCATCATGAACGTTGTCCTGAATCTGTTCCGTTAGGCTGCATAAAACATGCAGGCTGATAAGTCCTTTGCCACACTAATTCAAAAGTTCAATTATATTTATAGGATTGCTGGCCTCTATAATACCTCCACACAACTCTATCACACTTCATTTCATTACCCTGACATTTGGGTTATATGTTTGCAGCCCTGGCTGCAATCATGCTTGGATTTTAAAATCCTCTGGTCTGTTGTATTGTTTACAACTAGCAGGAGGCTCATGCACGGTCGTTTGGAGAGGATGCATTATGACATCATCTCGGGAAGTTACGATGCGCACCATCTATAAAGTCTCCCTGAAGTCCACCGCCCCAGGACAATTTCATAAATCCCAGCATTTTACAAACCTACTATGGAAAGACACATGGTCAGATAAAGACGATTGTTCTGAAACAAGGACTTGGGCACCTCTTCTACGGGGTAGAAGGAAAGATTGTGCAATGCTGTCCTGGGAAGTTGAGAAAGATGGAGTCAGAGGTGGAACAGGTCGGTGAACCAGGCTGGAATGCTGCCCCAGGGAGTTTGGGATGCACAGAGAGAGTCAGGGTTTGTGTGTTTGAAGCCATATACTTAGAGGTTCATTCTGCATGCTATGGAGTCAGGTTGCCTGGTTCCAATTCAGGTCCATTTTTTGTGTCCTTGGGCAAGTTTGACAACCACTCTTTGTATCCTCTTTCTCTTTTGTGAAATGGAAAGAATAAAAGTGCTGGCCTCAGAGGACACTTGTCAGGGTTAAAGGGGTTAATATATGTGATGTGCATAGAATGATGCTTGGCACAAAGTAATTGCTCAACACACGTTAGCCCTTACCACTAATATAAATTCTCCAAGCACCTAATTGCTTTGACTTCATTATCTCCAAAGGCACTAGAAGTTGCAGACTCTGCCCCTAAAAAGAATGAACATTTACCCAGGTGGCCCAAGCAACCTAAAAATGTGGTGGCACCACAGTTGCCTGTTGCCTCCACTTTCTCGCTGAAGACACTGGATAGAGGCTTTCTTGTTGGAATTTTCCACAGACAACAATAGCAGATGAGCCACATTGAATAGCCTTCCATTGTGCAGCCAACCGTGGAATCAGATAGGGTGCTGGGAACTGAAACCTGGGCTCAGAACCATAGTGCCTCTGATAAGTACCAATTACACCCTTCCTCAACTTTAGCAAGCAGCAGGCTGCAAAATCTGAATGCATTTTCAGGCAACAAAAAGCTAAGTATTTCCTGTTACCCTCAGTTGCTTATTAAACCTCCCATCTTGAGCACTGCAATCTACCCTAATAACATGGTTATTTATCCTCAGCCTGTGTGCCCTTATTCATTAACTGGCATCTATTCCACATGAAGCTACCATCCTGGGAATTTCCAAGTGCCGGGGCTGAACCGGCAAGATTGCTCACTCAAGTAAAACAAGGTGGATGAAGCCCCAGCCCCACCAAACCCACCACACCCCAGCGGGAATTGCGCTTTAGAAACTATTGTCACCAAATGTCATATTCAAGCTTTAATGGTGTTTTCATCTAACTGGGTCTGAACTGCGAATATTTCTGGGCTCACTTACCCTTAAAGACAACCCCAGCGCCTCACACTGAGATTAACACTCTTTGACACAGCACATGGTGCCAGAGTGTAACATTTACAAGGGGAAAATAACTTGAAAGTGAAGGAGACCCAAAAGGCATAATTACCCAAGGCAAACTGTTTTGTTCATTCAGTGATTACAGTGGTTTTAAAGCCTTATAATTTATCATAGCTCAGAACAATTTAAATCTCAGTTGTGCTCCTTTGAGAAACTGAGACACTTCCCTTTCTTTATTCCTCCTGACAGGCTATTCTTTTAATATCATCTTAGTTCTAAGATGGCATAAACTAACCCGTCCCTACATCACACACAGAAAAAAAAGAAAACTGACAGAGACAGGCTTGTGCCTCTGCATTAGGCTGCAATGAACAAATAACCAAGGAATATAACAATGCCAAATGGGTGTAATTTCTTTCAGGTTCAAGTATCAGTTTGCTTGTTTGTTGCTGCTAATCACCTCTTAAACAAACAATTGCTTTATCTATGTACTGTGCCTCATTTCACTTTCAAATTATGTGTGTGTTTTGCTGCTAACAGCTTATTATGATCTATAATTAACAATTTTGCTGAAAGCAGAGCCATGTATTGAAGAGAGCCCACATGCTATCTGAGAAGTACTTGAAACAGGCGGCTTTGTTGTTTTCACAAATTTGGCAAACAGAAGGCACCTCCCTTCTCTGCAGGGCCTTGTCTTCTCCAGAAGTCCAGAAAGCTACAGGCAGAAAATTAAAAGAAAGATTTTGAACTTTGGCAAAATTTCAATTTTCTAGCTTTAAATCTAAATAAACGAGGCATTCCAAAATTTTGCCACAATCTAGAATCACCTAGAGAGATTCTAAATTGACCTCACCCCAGGCCAGAATCTCTGGGGGTGGAAACTTATAATCAAAGTTTCCACATGATTATAAATTGCACTCAAGATTGAAAACTATCATAACAAACTATCTAGCCTACTTTGCAGGAGCCCAGAGAAAAAGGTAAACCAGTAAAATTAAACAGTTAAAAATTTATTAACCATTACAAATGGTTAAACTTACTAGATTATGCTAACACTTAGATTATTTTCCAAGTGTGTGGAACACCACCAACTTAAGTGATTTGCAGGAGACTCTTTTGGCTCATCTCTCAGCTTATATAAACTCACCAAGCAATCAGCAAAGTTGTTTAAGAATTTCCCCCATGGAAGCAGGTCTTTGAGATAATGGAATGGAAAATCATTGGGGAACAGATTCCCTAGGTGTACTCCGGAATACACAACCTGCATTTCCCTTGTGGCTTAACCACTTTAGAACTTTCTCTGTGAGGCTTGACAAAGTTATTAATTACAGACACAGCTCCTGAATTCTTGTGTCAAAAGGTCTGTGAATGGTTCTCCACTGTGAGACTGGAGGGAACCCAGTCTCTTTCGTGTGTGTCAGAGGAAGAAGGTGTGGGCTTTAGTATGAGTGAGCCATCAGAAATTTTAGGTTTATGTATATTTTTTCCTTTGTGGTGCAGCCTTAAAGTCTTGTCAGAGAGCTTCCCTAGACCCAAGACTAAAGTGTGCCAATTGTGTTTCCTGTGCTCCACTCCACCCTCAGTTCAACCCTCTCCAAAAACTACTCTGTCTTTTATCTATTATTTTATTGGATTCAGCTAGCTTCATCTCATCAATCAATTCTTGTACATGCACATTCAAATGCAAAGAGCTAAGAATGAGTTCTAGGCCTGACTAGTGTGGCTAAATTGGTTGGAATGTCATCCTCAGGGTGCATATGACAGCCAAAAAATCAATGTTTCTGTCTCACGTTGATGTTTCTAAGCATGTCCTTGGGTGTGGAATGTGTGTGTGCATGCACATACACATACATGCATGCATACATGCATGTATACACCACATAGATATGTATACATATATGAATGAATATGTGTACACACACGTATGAATGAATTCTAAATTGATTATTATACTTTTTTTGCAGGGGGCCAACTTTCTCCTTTCATACTTCGGCTCAACTCTTTCCTTACCAAATACACACACAATTCTGTTATCTAATCCAGTGCTTCCCAAACATGGCTGGTCACTGGACTAAATGAAGGAGCTTTTAAAATGATAATTGCCTAAGTTCTACTCCCAGATTCTTCTCTAGTGAGTCTGGAATAAGGCCCAAGAACCTATATTTTTGGAAGTTCCCCAAGTGATACTGACCATCATCCCTTTTTGGAAACTACTGTTCTACGACCTAAGAGAATGCCAGGTCAGACTAAGGGAGAAGGGAAAGAGTCACCCCATAGAGCTGCATGGGAAGAGATGTTTAGAAGTAGGCAAGGATTTGGGCCACCTCTTCAAGTGCATGGTACAGTTCTGGCCCACACAGTAACTGTCCAGCATGTGCTGTAGAGGTGACACTGCTCATGAATGAATGGCCCAGGGTTTGCAGTCGTTCACCATCACTGTCCAAATAGTTCCCAGAGGTGTCAAGGGACAGTACTATCTCTGGCCATAATTAAGGATCTCATTTTCCAAAACCTTTTCTCCATTCAATAGACAAGAAAGCATCTGCTGTATCAAAGGGTCTGCTCCTCAAATGAAGACCTCCAACTGAACATTGAAGAGAGGAATGAGGGGTTGGGAGGAAGAGAGAGACAGTAAGGAAGGTTTATGAGAGGGTTAAAATGTGTGAAGCACAGAGGAGAAGAAACCTTACATTTAAAAACCACCTTAATATTTGTGGAAAGAAGGGGAAAGGACTAGTCAAAGAACATGTATGGACTTGGACAATGGTGTGGGTGTTGACTGTGGGAGCTGGGGTGGGCTGTGCAAAGGAAGGCAAAGAAGGAATAATTGGGACAACTCTAACAGAATAACAATAAAAAATTAAAATAAAAACCACCTTAACACAAATTATTTTCTAACATGATGGAGCAAGTAAGGGGTAGGAAGCCAAGGAATTTTCCTGAGTGCCTCTCATTGGCTGGTTTGCCTCACAGATTCTCCTCATGAAAAAAACATTCTGCAAGGCAAGAAATATTGTGACTTAAATTGCATTCATGAGATTCTCTGATAAAAAAATCAATATGTCAGATCAATTTCTCTTAAACAAGTTCATCATACTCTAGAGTGATCAATAGGGAATGTTTTTCAGCTGCTTTCCAGCCTTCCCACTTTAGTAATTGCTAGAATTTCATATCGACAGGCCATAGGATGCTTTGAAGGCTGAATTGATCCATTAGCCTGTGGAGCTACAAGGCTGGGCCACAGCAGTAATGCTGCATCTTCCCAGGGACAGGGCTGAAATCAAACAGGAGGTGAGCCATTACATTACACATTTGACCCTGGAGGAGCCAGGCTCTAGCTTCTGTTTGCAACCAGGGAAGGAGGAAGAGGAGGAGGAATGGAAGAAGTAGTAGGAAGGGAATGGGACCCAGAAGAGGAAGCAGCAGAAACTGGGAAAGAGGGAAATGCTGAAAGACCTAGAGCCTGATTATAAATGGTCCCCAGGGTGGAGGAAATGCTGTGTGGCTAGGTGAACCACATATGCTGGGCAGCTGCAATCAAAAGAAAAATAAACTGGAAAGAACTCCAAGAGGGAAGCCAAATGATGCTCATCAGTATCATTTTGGTCCTGAACTTTAGCTCTCCCTTTCAACCATAGTTCTTTTTTAAAAGTGATATGAATAATTACTACTGCCTGGAGTGAAGGAGAAAGCCTCTGAGAGCACAGCCAAGGAGAGAAGGGCAAGAAGGACAGGAGGGGAAAGGAGAAAACTCTTCTCTGTTGCCAAGAGGTAAAATTATTCATCTTGCAATCATTTCTGGACAGCGGTACTGTGCATTTATACAACCCACTAGCTCAGCAGGTTATCATAATAGGAATCATAACACAAAAAGCATCTCAGCGAAATCAAGGCTCGATTCACCATAGAAAGGAATTACTGTAGGGAGCCAGGTCATATGGCCTTTTGCAGTACAAAATCTAACTTTGGTAACAGGAATATAAAATCTGACAGACTGTATTATAGTAAGAGGCACTGATTTGCCTGTTACAAAGCCGCAGTTAATCTATTAATCAAAGAATTGTTCATTAACTATCCTACACACCACAGTTATGTGGGCTTCTCAGAAACCTGTTGGAAAGCAATGTCTGTGGAAAGCAAATTTGCACATGAGATGAAAATTGCCTACCACATGCTGGCATGGTTAACCTTCAATTTTTATGTGGAAATTAGGTATGCCTTATTAAAACTCAAAAGCCAGAATTTTACCGCTCTCAAATACAAGCATATGTAGATACCAGTAGCAGGAGCATGGTTCTGAATGACAGGCTGCCATATACTAGCTACTGGGTCAGACCTCACCAGAGCATAAACTGATGTGTCCATGCTGTCACACATCAGTTTCTGCACATACTACACATCTTAAAGGATGCTAACCTCCTTGGCAATTCGCATTTTTCAGTTTTCACGAAAACCTTATGTAATGAGCCAATGTGTCCATTTGCTTATTGTATTTCACAGTCAGAGTTCACTCTGGACCACATGCAAATATAACAAATCTGTCCACTCTGAATAGACAGCTGCAGTATCATCTATGTGATCTTTTTTATATAAGAAGTTAAACCTGGGAGAAATAAAATTACAAAAATGATGACTGTTTCAATAACAGGTTTGTTGAGTATGTTACTAGATAAACCCATTGAGAGAGTTAGATAATATTATGCAGTTAGCAATCTATTTGAACAAATCTGCAGTAAATTATGGAAAGTTAATACCCTTGCTTCTTAGAAACAACCACAGTGGCCCACAGTGGGCAGAGATACTGTGGCAATACCAACCTGATTTCTCTCTCAGGGTGACATGGACAAGCTTGTCACCCAAATGTCTGCTATCAGGGCATGGAGCTAACTTCTACACAGGGTAAGGCAGACAGGCCATACTCCAGGCAGGCTTCTGTGCTGCTCCATTAAAATTGCCACTGCAATGAGTGATAGATAAGACTGTCTCAGAAAGTGACCCTCACACACACCATGTCCATGAACCAACTTTATACAAACATCTGTGGAGGTTTTATAAAATTTACATCCCCAAACACCTTTAGAACTTGTAACTGACTAGATCTGGGTTGGAGTCCTGGAATCTGTATGTTTTTAAAGTTCTGCAGGTGACTCCAATGGATATGCTGAGGTGGGATCCAGTAAGCTACATCCGGTTCCTTAGATGCTCAAAGATCCTCCTGGGCAAAGCATGTATGAATGAGTGGCATGTTAGAAATGTGGCAGAATGTTAGAAGCGGCAGAATCTCAGGCCCCAACTCCTGGATCAGAATCCGTATTTACAAGATCCCTAGTTGTGTGTGGATATTAAAGTTCTGGAAGCACTGCTCTAACTTGTTTGCACACCTATCAAGTCCCTTGGAGTACTATCTAGCCCCTGCTCATTGGACTGCCTCCACCTGTTTCACATGCAAAGAAGAGCCTTCACTATGGTGTGTCATTGATTTTGCAAATCTCATGAAGAATACTTCTGGTTTCTGGTAAAACCATTGTTTAAGGAATCATATTGTTTAAGGCTGTCAAATGCCTCACACTAAAGACCTATGAAGAAAATTGTTTTTAATGAAAAAAAAAAACATACTAGTAGATGTTTGCATGAGAAAATATAAATAAGAAAATTAAAAAAGGCAAATAAAAGTGAATAAAAGCAATGTATGATTTCAGCATCTAAATACAGACACTGTTGATATTTTGCTATAAAGTATATGTACCAATTGTGCACCATCATAAACATTTGCACAGAATGAGATATAGTCATTTTCAACATTGTTTTTTGTGCCATCATAAAGATTCTACTAGATAAACACATATCATTGTGTGTAATAGTGTTATGAAACATTACTAAATGAGGTTGTATGGAAGAAGTCCAGCCATTGTTAATATAATGAGAATGGTTTGCGCAACATCAATGTAACCTGGCAACTAAGGAGAGTGGACCGGAATGCACATGCCTGACCAACAACTTCACTGTAGTACTCAGTGGGGGCAATAGATGCCATTGAGTGGGCATGTGTGTTGTGTGCCCATTACATTCAAAATGACGGAGCAAGTAGAGCAATGAATCTGCATCAAATTTTGCATCAAGTTCAACATTCCTCCATGGAAAGTATTCAGATGATTCAGAAGGCTTTCAGGGACAATGCAATCAGTGCAATGCAAATAAAAGTGTAGCACAAATGCTTCAAAGATGGTTAAGGATCTGTTGAAAGTGATCCATGTTCTGGAAGGCCTGCAACAAGCAGAACACATGAGAAGGTTGAACATTTATGGGCTGCAATCAACAAAGATCAGCGACTGACAGTGCGAGAACTAGAAGCTGATCTAGGGATTCCAAAAGCTACTATGTCCAAGACTTTGACACAAGATCCTGGCATGAAATGTGTTGTGGCAAAATTCATTCCTTGGCTTCTATACCAGAGCAAAAAGAACATCGTGCTACAGTTGTTAATGACTTGATTCAAACAGCTATCAATGAACCAAATTTGGCACCCTGCAACTTCTGGCTTTTCCCAAAACTAAAATCACCTTTGAAAGGGAGGAGATTTCAGACTGTCAATGTGATTCAGGAAAATACAGCAACACAATTGATGGCAATTCCAACAAAGGATTTTGGAGAGTGTTTTGAACAGTGGAAGAGATGCTGGGGGAACTGTGTGAAGTCCCAAGGTGTCTACTTTGAAGGCAACTGAGGTGTCATTGTCCTGTGTACAATGTTTCTTGTATCTTGTATCTTCTTCAATAAATGTCTCTGTTTTACATGGTGCGTGGCTGGATACCTTCTGGACAAACCTCATACTACTATTCCTCAGTGTTTTCTTCTAGTTATTGTGTTTGCTAGTGTGGACAATATCATAATAAACATCCTGAACATCAGCATTTGGATTTGTATGTCCCTAAAAATATTTTTAAATATATAATACATGTAAAATTGATTGGGTCTCCTAAGGAAATGCTAAGGTCACGTTTTTTTTTTTTTTTCAAATAAGAATTATAGTGAATAGAGTTTCCCATTTGTTTTTGTTGTCAGGGAGCTCAAAATAAAATGCAATGCTCAGTTACACCAATTATACTAACCTAGATTTCATATACATATATTTTTTATGGAATAAAAATATTCATCTTTAATAAGATTCATCACTTCTTTTAGGGCAGTAGGGCAGCTATTAATTTAAATAAATGTAATTAGTGCTTTCAAAAGAGAAGATTCCAAAGCTGACAGAGTTCCTTTCAATGCATGTCAATAAAATTATAATTAAGTTAGGAAGATAAAGCTCAGCAAATATATTGTTATTTAAATACCAACAGAAATTTTCCTTACTATTCTGTTATTAGAGTTTTGTTCCATTATACCTTAAAGCAGTGATTTTTTTTATCTCATGGCAAACATATTACTAAAATTCTGCAGCACATCAAAAATATGTGTTTTTTGCTGATCTGACAAAAAAATAGCATACTTTTTTTTTTGTATTCACACCAGATAGCTCTTGTTGTGCGGGCTGCTGTTGTTGGGTTTGTTGTTGTTTTTGTTGTTTTGTTTTGGGGTGGGTTTTTTTTTGACAATTTAAGGGAAAAGAGGCCAGTGCCCCTAACTAGTCAGGTATTGCATGTTTTAAAAATTATTGGGGCTTACCAGTGTGCCATGGAACGCCAGTTGAAAATCACTGCCTTAAAGCATTCCCTTATGAAATGTTTAAATCCATGTTAAGTGAAGGACATTAAATTCAGAGCAAATTGCTGCAAAGGTGAAAGAGGTGACTATAGGAGGATGATAAAAAGAAATGAAAGAAAGAAACAAAGATGGCCACAGAGAGGCTTTGTCCTGGTGAGAGCATCTACTTTGGCAGATTGTCATAGAGTGGGTTACAATATGGTGACTTCTAAGTAAAATCAAGCTTTAATTCATATCGATTACCACACAAAGACTGCCTATCCTCTGCAAAGGAAACATTTAGATTCACTTAGATAAGTGATAAGATTAAGGCAGGGAAAGGAAAAAGGTGAGAATTACTCTATCCATTCCCAGGATCCAAGATATGAATGTGTGATACTGTCAGACAGAAATTTGTCTGCTCAGATTTGAACTGATGAAGACAGGAAGGCAGGAAATGTAGACAACCAAGCAGTTCCCATAGCAACTCCCAGCAATTCTTAGGAGATTTGACCCAAAGCCTTGTCTCACCAATAACTAACTTAAGCCCAGAGGATAGAAATAGAAGCTTTTGCAGCATTTTCTGCCTTGCAGGTACCTTTTTGCTTGAAGTTAGTTAATGCTAGGAATACTTCTATCCTTCAAGAATGGTAGAAGTAGATAACCTGAAACCACAAAATAAATTTGAGATAGACGATTTAATGTAAATCTTAAGAATACAGACCTTGCAAGCCTCACACCTCATGTTACATCATAACCCAGGTAGAACCAACCTCATGGACAGAGAACACTTCAGATGTAGTCCTTTAGTAGGTCTATTCCTATTGCAGAAGAAATAAGTGGCTTTTGCCCTGACTGGTGTGGCCCAATGGATTGAGCACAGGCCTACATATCAAAAGCTCACAGGTTTGATTCCCAGTCAGGACACATACCTGGGTTGCAGGCCAGGTCCCAATTGGGGGCATGTGAGAGGCAGCTGACTGATGTTTCTCTTCCTCTCTTTCTCCTTCCCTTCCCCTCTCTCTAAAAAATAAAAACTTTATTTTAAAAAGAAATAACTGGCTTTCATTTAGGGAGTAACTTAACTCTGGAGCAAATTCTTTTTGTACTAAAGCTCAACCAGTGGAAAGCATATATATAAAATAGGTAGGCAATTAATCCATTTGTAAACAAGTGAGAACAATTCTGCTTAGCTATCTCAGAATTGAAATTTTTCAGCTGAATAAGATAGAATAATTGTTCTAGTCCAGTAGTTCTTAGTAAATTAAAAAAAAAAATCTGATGTGGTAGGCAGAATAATGGGCCCCAATGATGTCCACTTTCTAATTCCTGGCACCTGAGAATATGTTATGTCCCATGGCAAGGGGGCATAAAAAATTGTAGATGAAATTCAGGTTGTTAATCAGCTGACCTTCAAATAGAAAGATTATCCTTGATTATCTGGGTGAGCCCAGTGCAATCACAAGGGTCCTTTAATGTGGAAGGGGGAGGCAGTAGAGGATGTCAGTAAAAAGAGATTTGAAGGAGTCACAGTTGGCTTTGGAGATGGAGAAAGGCGCCATGTCAAGGAAGACAGGAAGCCTCTGGAAGCTAGAAAAGGCAAGGAAACAGTTTCTCCTCCAGAGGTCCCAGAGGAGTGTAGCTCAGCCAACACCCAGCTTTAGCACAGAGAGACCCATTTCAAACTTCTGATCTCCAGAACTGTAAGATAATAAATTTGCGTTGTTTTAACCTAATAGGCTTTTGTGGTGATTTATTACAGCAGTGATAGGAATGTGATACACCTAGGAACTTGTTAAAAATGCAAATTCCCTGGCTCTCCAAACTCACTGGACCAGAAACTGGGGGGTAGGGTTTGACAAAGAGCATTTTAAGAAACCATCGAGATGAATCTGATGCATGTTAACATTTGAGAGCTACAAATCTAGTCCAACTCCTTCTGAGACCAAAACAGTGAATGATTGTCACTGAATGTCAAGGGACTCATTAGTGGCAGAACTGAAACTGGACCTAGATTTCTGGGTTTTTTTAAATAAATATATCAGTTATTTTATGCCTTTTATACACGTACTACTATTTATCATATACCAAATGTTTTTCAACAATGAAGTGAGACTAAGTCTCCTTAGACTAAAAATTTTGGTAATATGTAGATAAAAATGCTTTGAATAAACTTATTAAAAAAGGTATTTTATTAGCTTATTAGTGGTACTATTATAATGGAAATTATACACAACTGGGGTAATGTGCTCAGCAAGCTATTCCACCTCTTCTCATGCTGCTATAATCTCTCTCTTCTTAAAATGTCACCCATGGGTATGGTACATAACTCGCACCTAGCCAAATAATATCTAATTCCCCCGGATTGTGTTACAAGAGGATCAGATGACCCCAGGCCAGTGTTCCTCCTTTGGATTGCCACATAGTGATTGAGCAAAGAAGCTCTTTCCACTGTGTTTGCTAAACTCTGTCATTTAGAGAAATTCTATCTGCGGAACAAAGTCCAGCCTAGAGAGACATGACAGCTGGATAGATGAATGGATGAATAGATGGATAGGCAAATGGGTGAATGGATGGATAAAGATGGTGGCAAGAAGCAGAGAAAGACTTCTGGAGACAAGTGCTTGGTTCCAGTTCTTGAAGCCTTGGGTCCTACACTGTAACCTCAGTTCTATGAGCTATACCTATTTTCCTCTAAGATACATAAGCAATTAATGCCTCTTTTTGCTTAAACTGCCTAAATTGAGTTTCTGTCACTTGCAGCCCAAAGAGTTTGGAGTATGTTGCATTCTTTTTAAATACGATATTGTTCTTTAACACCAAAATGTTGCCTTTCATACTGACAATTCTCTTCATCATCACTTCATAGCAGTTTCAATCTGTACTCCCGCAACCCTTGGAAGGCAACGTGCTGAATCAATTTTCAGGCTTCTTCTGGGCCTCATCTGGATGCCCCCCACTTGCTACTCTACTCCTCACAGTTCTCACTAGTCTTCCCTCCCCTCCAACTGCATCAACAGTTTCCCTAGTCAACAGCCCAATGGTATGGCACCAAACCTTGCAACGAGGTTTTTCTCTGTCTCCAATGACTTCCACCTATGAACATTTCTACAATTCCCAGCCATATCTACAAGATACCTGTAATTATTCCTTGAAAACTCATCGAGCATCCTATCTTCATAAAGTTATTCTGGGCCTTCTAGGTTAAGAGAAATACTAATAAGAATTACAACTTTCCTATGACATTTAGTTTAAATTTGACCGAAGCCAGATGCTACCTGAAACTGAAGCTATAACAGTGCTTGGATGATGTTCCACTGTGTGTATGACATGAGGGTCTGGTTTGGAAACTGCCCTAGTGAGAAAGTGCCTATGTAACAGAGGTCATCATGAAGCCTCTCAAACTGATGGGGAAAGAACTGAGTTTAGAAATAATGTTCTATTGACTAAAAAGATATGTCTAGAAGAAGGAAGGAAGGAAGGAAGGAAGGAAGGAAGGAAGGAAGGAAGGAAGGAAGGAAGGAAGGAAGGAAGGGAGGGAGGGAGGAAGTCTTCTGCTAACCAAGCAAAGAAGAAAGAGAATGAGGAAAGTTGTTTTTTTATTGTGGATCCTGAAAAAAAAGAAAACATCCTTATAGACATGAAATGTTTTCAAGGAGAATAAAGAGTTTCACATTTTAAGGTGAACACTAGAGATGGGTAAATTCACCAAAAATCTATAAACAAATATGCCACACAGAATGGTACGGTATAATGCAACTACCTTGTAGACTGAAACAAGCATTTGTCTTAAATTATCCAAGGTCATAACACAGAGAGAGAAATTCATACTAAGCTCCCTCCCCTTATAACCCATGTTCTAGAAGGGAACGATAGCTCTCCCAAGTCCAGAGAGAACATATGTCTTTTTTATGCAACATCCATTTCCCCAACATGTTCCTTGGGCCTAATGAAAAACTGCATCTGCCACGTGTCTGGGTTCACCTCAGCAGTCTGCATCATCAAGGCTTCTTCCATTGCAAGCCTGTCTTTAAAATATGGTTTCTAAGTCCTGAGGGCTAATTAAGCACAGCTGGGTCTACATCAGCCCCACTCAAGTGTGATGATTAAACTGGCAAGAAAAAAATCAATCATCATTAATCACCAGATCCATGTAGTGACTTTTAGAGGTGCTAAATGGGTTGAGCAGGGCAATAGTGATGCTTTGATGCTTTTCATTGAGCAACCAAATTGTTAAAGTGAGAGAGAGCATGCGTTCCTCCTAGAATGAATAACCTGGGTGGGAACATCGGATGCTCATGTGTTTACAGAACAAGAAGATCTAGTTAAGAGGGGAATAAAGTGCTTAAAGTTTCCCATACATTGCACTCCCTCCAATTCTGGCTCACTGTTAGGGCTGGAGGAAATGCATATATAACTATTGCCACCACTTATCACCTGAATGGTACCTCTGTTAAAGTTCAAGATATCTCTTTTAGAGTGTGTGTGTGTGTGTGTGTGTGTGTGTATGTGTGTGTGTGTGTGTGTGTGTGTGTATTCACTTGGAAAGTGTTTTCATTGAGCAAACATGTTTCCTTTTATTGCACTATTCCCTACAGCCCTTTGCCTTATGATGCTTTGAGAGTGTATGCCTTTTCCAAAAACAGTCTTTACCAAACCATTCACTGTAAAGGAGTCTGGTTTTCACCAACCTCATTTAATTTGCCAAAACCATCTCCCTTTTTAAGGAAAGTGGTGTAAAGCTTTCAGATCTCCATGGGGAGAACAATTAGTGCTAAGCTTATTATTGCTTTGTATAATGTTTGGTTTAGGTTTGTTTTCCTGTTTTTAATTCCCTTCTGTTTCATTGGCCAAGTAGGCTGGCTGTGAAAGCTGTGGAAATATTTTATTGTGCTCCAAATGAGATTTGCTTATCAAATAAAGGAGCCCAGTCTCTCCTTTCATCGCTGGACATTAGTTTAGAAGCCATTTGTCCTGTGCCCTGTGGTAAAGAATACAAGCTAGGTTGTTACTGTTTTCCCAAAACAAAGCAAGCTCTGGTGCTCTTCCTGGTGCAAAATGAGTGCAGGGATTAATTTAGGCAACAACAAACCACACTGCCGCTCTCACACTCCAGCTGAAAACAACATCAGCATAGGGAACTCATTTGCAGGCCAGATTGGAAAGCAAGAAGTACAACGATAGGAAAACAGCCTTAAGCAGGTGAGGCAATTTTCACTTTGCATCCGGAAACTTAAAGGTTTGTGTCCACTATAAACTCACCATGTAATTTGTCCTGTTCTTCGGTCACTCTTTGAGGATTCTTTGCTGGATAACTAGCCTGGGAGAAGGTCAACTATAAATCCCAATACTGTAACCCACTCTGACCCTTCTTTCTTTCATTTCCAGTGCGTGACCACTCTCCTCAATAAACTTCAGAATTGCTTGAAGGAAGAAAAAAATAGTGACTAACATCTAAGGTCAAATTTTCTTCTTCTTTTTTAAAGTCAGAATAGCATATTTTAAAAAATGAAAGACAATCCTTTTGGTGTCTGTTCCCCTTTATCCTCCTGGAAGCAGCAACCTTAGAGAACAGAAGCACAATAGGGAAGAGGGGGTCGCTGAGACAGAGGAAGAGAGGCAACAGTACCAAGAAAAGATGGAGGAAAACAGGAATGACAAAAAAAAAAAAAAGAGAGAGAGAGAGAGAGAACAGAGGATTCTGTAAGGCAAACATAAAAGGGAAAGGCCTGGACAAAAATCATAAAGGGAGTCGAGATGGCCTACGGTTTCTCCGTTCCTTATGTACCTCTCATTACTCTTGACAATGCTTAGATACCCAGCAGTCTCCTCTTGCCAGTCTAGTCCCCCTGTCTGGGGCAACACCCAGCGCTCTCAGAGACCCATCCACATCAAAGCGTTGTGCACTTGTCATCTGTGCACTAGACTGAATTCTGATAGTCTAGCTGACCCCTCTGTATCCCTCATAGCTCCCAGCATAGTACAGACAGGGCAAGTATTCAGTATACACTTAAAGAAAACAACTAAATAATGAGGGCTGTGGATTACTATGTAACTTTAGAAGGATTTTATGAGGGTTTTTATACCTTCATGACTCTGATTTTCCTGAAAGAAATCATAGGTAATAGGCAGGCCCCAGAGTAGACTTTATGGTTGTTTAGGGTTTGGGAGGATCTTCAATTGCCACCAAGGAAATTACCTACTCACCAGCCCTAGGGGAAAGGAAGGCAACAAAAGCTCAAGATGCATAACAGTAGGTGGCTAATTCGGGGCCAGCCCCACCTCTCTCTCTCTCTCTCTCTCTCTCTCTCTCTCTCTCTCACACACACACACACACACACACACACCATCCAGTTTTCCCCTATCACAATGGATTAATATTAGAAATTTAAAGCCATGTCACTGAAGGTTTTGAATACTCTAGGACTGCTAACACCTTAAGTTGCCAGTCATTGTATATCACTGTGTGTGTGTGTGTGTGTGTGTGTGTGTGTGTGTGTGGTCCCTGGACGTGTTCTGATAAAGAGGAGGGAAGTGAATGGCAGGTACCATCAATCTAATTTAGAGTCATACACTAATAGGTTAGGACTCAAGACACGAAAAGAAAAATATTCAGATGCCCTTCAGGCAAGCTGTCCCAGTGTCATCTTCTAACCTAGGAAGTCGTTGGCTGGTTAAAGCAAACTCTCACCCAAAACCTGCGAGGCTGACACTCGCTCAATCACTCAAAATGGCTGTTTTTAACGCTCATGAACAAGCTACCTCTGTGTTTCTGGCAATGCAGGTGACCCACATGAAGAGCGCCAGCTGTGTCAAAAAGCTGCCTCACCACCTGAACCCATGTTCTCCATCAGCAGGTTTTGCCAACAAGCTCATCTCCCAGGGCCTGGGCCTGGCACAAGTTAAGCAGACACAGAAAGGAAGTGAAGGCAGTGGGTGAGCAGAAGCAGGAGAGCATGATCATGGATATTGGCCAGGTTGGGTTTCCTGAAGAAAACAGCACCAAGATTCCAGCATTCAAACCAGGAAAGGCATAGATTTTTTTTTTTAAAAAGCCACGTACATGCATGCACACACTCACATACACACGTAGGCACATACCCAGAGAATAAGAATAGCTCAGGAATAAAAAGAACTTTTAAGTGAGCACAGATGGCCAGTAGAAAAGTAACTGAGACTTGAGATAGGAACCCAGAATCCCTCAGACACATGTGACAAATGACAAATATCTAATCACTGACAGTTCCAGCTCCTAGTTGGTGGAAGGACCTAATGACTACTAAGTAGAGGGAGGGGGGCAGCATGGCTGGGGCATCCAGTCCAGGTACTATTTTTAAAAATCCCCCTTCAGTGCCTTCCTTGATGAGTGCTTCAGGTTGCTGGCCACTGGTGTGGGTGCTCAGACAGATAACTGTAGCAGGATGTTAGAATGGGACTCTTCACACCCCATTTGTCAATAAGCTCATATGACAAATACCAAAGCTACAGTGAGATGCAACCTCCCAAAAGTAGACTTTATAATAGCAATAGCAATAGCAACACAGGAAACCTGTTCCACCAGTCTTGACCCCAGCCACTCACCTTGGGAAGACAAGGGGAAGAGAAACTAGAGAGAGAGGATTGATGAAGGGTTGTTTTTGGTTTTCATCCCAGAAGAAAGCCATAGTGAACCCCTGTCAAGGTGGAACCCCATTGCGCAACCCAGGGGCATCAGTCCAATTGCCTTTAATGTGTTCTATGTGTTCTGGACTCCAGAGGCTGCGAGATATATGGAATGAAATATGCATGCCGCTTCCCACCCGCCACCCCCTAGCGTTGTGAAAAACCACAGCCTGGTTCCACCATACCACGGGTCCCTTAGGCAAAAAGGTGAGGGATACTGCCTTCGCTCCACATGTCTAGTGAGGGAGTCTTCAAGGGTTCACTTCTCAGAGCTTCGAGATAGATTTCCCACCAGTGACATACAAAAAGAACTGGTGCCTGATTCATTCCCAAGAAAGACAAAGCAGACTATGCACTGGAGCCCAACCCCAGCCCACAAAATAAAAGAGTGAGAGGATGTGACTGCCAGACGCACGCAGAGCATGGAATCCACCTGCAACCCTAACGTTCACCACGGCAAGTAGGGAGCTGCAGGGGACTATCAGATTAGGCTCAGAGAGCTGTAAATGAGAGGGGGCATCAGAGAACCTCCAAAATTCCTGGGGAAATGTCCATCATAGAGCTAGCTGGGACCCTCTGCAGACCCAGAGAGCAGAAGCCTGCCCAGCCAAGTAAGAACTATTCTACTCCTTCCATATCCTTGCCCCCATTCTACCCGCCTCCCCCCAACAGTATAACGTAAACTAGCTAGGGGGAGAAGTTGAGCCTGGAGAGAAGAGCAGGAAAAGCCAAGAGGCTCCCCTTTACCCTTAAGTGTCTATCTGAAGAAGGGGAGATTTTTCAACTGTATTAGTTACTACTGCTGTGTAACAAATTACCACAATCTCAGCAGCTTAAAACAACATCGGCTTATTAACTTCAGTTCTGTAGGTCAGAAGTTTAGTATTGCTCAGTTGGGTTTTCTGCTTAGAGTCTTACAAGCTAAAATCAAAGTGGTAGCCAACTAGGTCCTAATCTTGAGGCTCTGGAAAAGACCCCACTTCCAAGTTTATTTGATCATTGACAGAATTTAGCTCCATGTGGCTATTTATCTGAAGTCCCCGTTTCCTAGCTGTTGACCAGTAGCCACTCTCAGCTCCTATGTGTCTCTGGTTTTCTCGCATGGCCTCATCTACCCACAAAGCCAACAACAGTATGTGGAATCCCTCTCAGATTTAGAATCTCTCTTACTTCCCCTTCCACCAGCCAGGGAAAACTCTGCTTATAAGCTTCATGTGATTAGAAATGGCCCACCAAACTAATCTCCCTTTTGGCATATCAAGTAACATAATCATGAGAATGATATATTATCATCTTTCCAGATTTCACTCATACTCCAAGGGAAGAGGATTATATGAAACTAAGGGTCACCAGAGGTCACTCATAAATTTTCCTACCAAAAAAATGTCAGGTCAGAAGTTTCGATTACTCCTCAGTTCTGAACATCCAAATTACTACATCAAGAGTCTGTTTGCAACACAAAGGAATTGTGGTTGTCTATTAGTGAAGAAAATTCTATTGGTCATGTCATTTTTATGGTGAGGGAGAGAAGGTAAAATGGGAGGTAACCAATCAGCCTTTGTGCACCATCTCCCCACCCCCCTTTCTGGACACTGCCTGCAGAGATGGCAGCCATCTCCGACTCAGCGGCATGGCCACCCTTAGACCCTTCATGAAACCCCAGATTGTCAAAAAGAGGACCGAGAAATTTACGTGGCACCAGTCAGACCAGTACGTCAAAATTAAGTGTGACTGGCGGGAAACCCAGACACATTGACAACAGGATGGGCAGAAGGGTCAACACGCAGAACTTGATGCCCAACATTGATTACGGGGGCAACAGGAAAACAAAGCACATGCTACCCAGTGGCTTCCAGAAGTTCCTGGGCCACGACGTCAAGGAGCCCGAAGTGCTGCTGATGTGCAGCAGACCTTGCTGTGCTGAGATTGCTCACAATGCCTCCGCCGGGGCTGCGCAGCCGCCGTGCAGAGAGCAGCCCAGCCCGGCATTAGGGTCACCACTCCCAGTGCCAGGCTGCGCGGTGAGGACAATGAATAGACAGATCGTGAGAACATTGCATTGATATTAATAAAAAGCATAAAATTCTGCCAAAAAAAAAAAGACAGGGAGGTTATCACCAATGAATAGCTGCAGTGGGTTCGTAAGGCCTTGAGCGTTCTGTTCCCATCATCAGTTGTACTTGTTGGACGCACACTTTATACAGGAAACATAACCCTAAAGAAAGGTAGGGATGAGCCAAACCAAAATAATGTGTGCTGATGATGGGAACACCAGAGAGGAATATTGCAGACAGAAGTAAAGTGGAATTCCCTACTTCAAAGGGAAGATCCCAATTGCTGGAAAAGGCATGTTAGGTGAATCCTCATACACCACGGGGAGAAACATCGTGATGTCACAGGAGCCCTGGAGTATATGACAAGAGATTTATTCCTACTCCCTTGTAGTATAAACTCAGTAAGGCCCTAACCCCTAGGCTTCAGGGTCCTACCAGGAAGCACAACAAGAATGCATGGAGTAGGATGGCGTAAACTCTGAAACAGTGTGCAAACTGGAGCCCCATATGCTCCAGCAGACCCACAGATGTGTTTTGTTTGGCCCATGCAGTGTTTTAAAATATATAATATCATATCATTTAATGCCAACATTTAAACTTTTTTTCTCATTTAAAAACAAAATCCAGATTCCCACCTTCTCTTGAAACCCAGAAAGATGTGGAAACACTAGGCCTGCCCTCAGTGTGGCAGCACTTGTCGGTAGCTCCACGTCAGCAGCCCGGATCGGACTCGGGAGTGGGCGCTGCAGTTCCCAGCTTCCCCTCCAGGCGGGCTTCAGCCTCCTCTTCTGCCAGGCCTCACTGGGCTCTGTTGGCATACACGTGGTTGACCTTGCCCTGAAACATTACACAAGTGTTGGCTGCTGGTACCTATAAAATGAGGTCACTGGAATGGATGATCTACTTCCGCTCTCAGAGGCTGTAATTACAGTCTATAAGATGGGTTCTTCGGTCACTTTTCCCAAAAAGGTGTAAAATGATCACCCAAAACCCAGGGTGGTCCAGGTCCCCTGTGTGTGGTATAAAGGTCGTAAAGTGCTCTGAAAGTCAGGCATTTGTGCTGCAAGTTGCAGAAAGACTTCATTAAACTGCAAATGTAGTTTTCCAGTGGGCAAAATTTAGGCACTAACTACTTTAAAAGCAAATAGAAAGTGGAGATGAGGAAAGGACAGAGTTACCATCAACACTAAGAGATGGGCAGCTCTCCAAGAAAGGAGGGGATTTTAGAGAAAATAAACATTTGCCATAAGAGAACAAATCCCAAGTGGTTTGTGCAGAGAAAGAAGCCAAAAGTTTTAGTGCTTTGGGGTTTGCTCTATTTTTCCCCCATACCACAAGATACAAATCAATCTAATCAGATAGGGAGGGCCGAGAGAACACCTTTTACTTCAATAGATAATATCCCCAGGGGGAAACTTCATTGTGTTTTATTTCTAACTTTTCTGTTGTCTTTGGATTTTGTGAAAGCCCACAAGTTTATGAGAAGTTATCCAGATGAGGACACGGAACTTAGCAAGCCATCCTCATCTTTAATCCTCATAAAAGTGGAAACACATACCCATGCTCATGCACACAAAGCACTCAAAACCCGGAAAACTAATTGAGTGCCAAGCACTTCTGGTACCCTAAGGATATATATATATTTTGGTAGCCTGAAGCTGCCAGAAACTTTGCCTGCTGAATGAATTATAGAACAGGAAGCAGATGGGCTGTGTATATGAAACAACCACTATCTGGCATGATGTGCTGTGCAATTTGGCTGCAAAGATTAAATTGAGCTATTGAATGTTTAATACACTATGCATAACAAATACAGCTAGAGCCACAAAACAGCATAAATTACAGAATTGGTATTCACACGGCCTTTCCCAGGAATCAATACACTGCCACCGCTCATAAGAGTCTGTTGTTTAATACACATAAAGAAGAGAAGAATTCTTCTATTAAAATGAGTTATCTGGGCTATTTACCAAAGGCAGTGATTTAGCAGTGGTAGAGTCTATGTAAGTGCTGTTGAATGCAGATGATAATACTTCTTGTCCTTGTCTGCCTGTTTCATTGCGCCTATCAGTTGCTGGGGCTGCGAGTCCCTTGGGTACATTAGCAGTCAGCCCAGGAAGTGTGTTTAAGTAATGGACATAATGTTCACATTTGCTAGACCAGCCTTCTCCCTAATCATGAATTATTCTTCCCCAAGGCTCAATTGGAACATTACTTTAGAAGCAGAAGATTTAATCCTTTTCAGCTGATTGGAGGGAATGATTACAGTATTATTTTCTTGTACAGGCTGTCTCCAGTGAAGGTGCCTTTTTCTGTCCCCATCTTTAATAGGCAGCAATCTTTATTTCCCTGGAGGGAAATGGCAATGAATTTGAAATGGGATAAATCTTCAGGAATGCAAGGTGCTGAGGCTGTAGATCACTGCTGGTTAGTTAATTAGTTTAGCCCTCACTTGTTTCATCTCCAAGGTAGAACACCTTGTAACAAGGGGAAACAGTGGGTGGGTGGGTATGTGGGTGGAGTGGGAGAGTGAAGGAACCAGGCGTGGGCAGATAAATAATCAGATGCCTAAAGCAATTATGCCCCTGTGGATTTTCTTCTCTGTAAATGTGCGGTTCTGGATCTTTGAATTCCACTTGCTACAATGACTAAAATAAGCAGTACTTGCCCATTCTGACTTTTAATGACAATTCAAGTCACTGAAAGGGATTGTTGCATCTTTATCTAGTAGAGATGGTTAAAGCAAAGTAAGGCAGAGCAGTATAGGACAGGGGGCCAAAGAAGGTTAGAGTTGTTACCCTATCGTGATATTTATAGACAGGGCCTGCCCCCGGACTCAGTACTGGGAAAGAAAAAAAATGTGTTTGAACATTCCTGGTGAGTGCTCTTTAGGCACCGCGGCACAGGGAAGTGATAAATAACAATTGGCTCCGCTTTTTTTTTTTTTTTAATTTTTATGATTAATGTTTCCAGAGAGGGGAAAAATGCGGCTTAGAAATTAATTACCTTGGGGTGGAAGCTCTAAGCCCTGGCCATGTTGTCTTCCTGCCCCACCCCCCACCCCCGCCCCGTTCTGGTGGAAAGGCCACGAGGAGAACCTTCCATTCCCCTGAAGTTTGGTTTTATGTGGAGCCTCTACCAGAGTCCCTTCACCCACCACCCATTTTCTGTTGTTCTTTTTTTAAATATAAATAACAAAGACAGAAACAGATCAAACCTAAAGAGATCAACTGAATTTTAACAAAGTCCTTGACGGCTAACACATCTTGCATCTGATTTAAAGCAGGAAGCCCCCATGTCTAGCTGCCTGTGATCTATTTAGAATAAAACAAGGTCATGCTGCCTTGGCCCTGATTATAAATATACTACGTTTAAGTGATGAATACCACATTCATGAGGAGCAGGAGATCAAAAGTGCCTGAGGCTGGCGGGTTTCAATCTCTCCTCAGTGCCGAGTCAGAGACTTAAAATAAACACTGTTCAATCAGTGCTGCAGGACTCACGTACAGAGGCACAGGGATGATTTTGTTTCCAAACCCGAGCACAACAGGAGAAGAGAGGAGAGGCCATGTTAGCGCTTCTGAGAGGATGGGAAGAAAGCCTCCTTCCATTGGCTTGGTGGGGGGTGGGAACTGGCTCCTTCAGCCTATTATTTTAAGCCACCAAGAAAGATGGCAGAGGTCACATGTCTTCATATCAAAGGAGAAGATGGCATTCGTGTGCCTGTTTTCTCTGGACATGTTCATTCCTCAAATTCCTCCATCTTCGTGAACAATCGCATTGACTCCCCACCAGCTCCACAGATGCTAGAATGATAGGACTGGCGTGGAAACTCCAGCAACAGTCACTTCGGTCCGCCCTCTGGATTCAAAGAGAGTAGGAAACTCTTTAAAGGACACACAGCTGCGAAACAGCCAATCTAGGACTGAGACCCCAAGATTTCCGTGCCGTGTCTACCTGCAGGAGACAAACTGCCTGCCCACATGTCTCCTTGTTTAAGTCACCCCTGTACTCTACCCCCAGGAACCCCGAACTCCTCTGAATCCAAAAGTCCCTAAGCCTTGGTAAAGCACCACCAGCACTGCCGCCTTCCTCTGCCATCTCTTTCAATTAATCAATCAAATCAATATTCACCTTTCTCAACAGCTGAGTCCCAAGCAGAATTGTCCTTCCTGTCTGAGGTCCTTTTAGTTGTGTGACCCAGTTCTTTGTTTTTCAGTTTCCTCCCATCAGATTCTGACTCAGAACATTAGTATTTCCCCCAAACTGACATTTACATATAATATCATATGTTTCTATCCTGCTGTAGCAGGAAGCAGGAGCAATTATCACACGCCACATCATAATGGAAGGACCCGGTGCTGACGGCTGTCAGCTTCTCTTCCTCTCCCTCTCCGTCCTGAAGGTAACAAAGTTCAGAGAAATGGCCAGAGCTACACAAAGGAAGAGGTGCCTGGAAACGTGGGCCTGATGAAGAGGAATGAACAGGGAGGTAAGGAGTCTGTAAAACTGGATCCTATCCCCAGTTGTAACCAAGATTACTTGTCTGTCCTTGGCTAAGCTGCTCAAACTCCTTAGGGCCTTGGGAATTTTTACTGAGAAATATTATAGGTTGGACTTAGGTCCCTAACTGCTCAATCTGTCTATGGTCCTGGTTGCCCCCAAAATATTAATTGGATTTTACATCATTGGGTTTCATTTCCGGACATTTACAATTCTCTGAGTAATGGGTAACATTCACAGCCCAATTACCTTCCCAAGCTCATCAAAATTTAATTTGCTGCGAGCAGTGACACACAGCCCGAGTTTGACTAGGAAGTCCGCAAAGCCACACCAGTGATTTATGCAAGTCTCCCTGTCTACAGAATTTACCATCAGGATGTCTAATGAAGTTTTTTTCTCATGTAAACATACAGCTTTCACATCTACTGGAGTTGGAGCAGATGAGCTTCCCAGGACCGAATGTACTGGATAACACACTCCTCACATAATGAGCTGAGGAAATTTTGCTATGAAATAAGGGGTCTTGGTGTTATTAAAATGCTTCATAAGTGAAAACTGTATCTTTTTTAGGACTTCACAATGCTATTTTAATGTTTAAAACACCTGACCCCGGGAAGGCTGCATTTATTCTACTGTAATTTTCAAAATACTTTGACCTCCACATTTATACTTAAATACTGATACTTGTGCCTTTTTTACTCTCAATCTACTATAAGGTTTGTGTGAGGAGGGCATTTTGACATAAAATCAATGTAATTTTAGGAGGCAGGAAATATTATTAGAAGTTAGAAGTCACCGATATAACCATCATTAAATTTCTGGATCAAAAGTATTTTTCCTTCCCGTCACTGTTTTTACATCATACTCTATATCTGCACTGTACAACATGGTAGCCACTAGTCACATGTGATTAATGAGCACCTTCAAGAAGCTAGTCCACACTGAGATGTGCCATAAATGTAAAGTACACAATGGTTTACAAAGATTAATATGAAGAATGTAAAATATCTCATTAATCATTTTTATATAATTACTTGTTGAAATGATAATAGTTTGGACAGCTTGAGTTAAATAAAATAGATTATTAAAATTAATTTTACCTGCTTATTTCTAGTTTTTTAAGGCTCCTAGAAAACTGTAATTACATAGGCTGCTCAATTATTTCAATTCGACAATATTGCTCCAAGTGTCTAGTAGTTCAATATCATGGTATCTACATCTAATACAATGTTCATTTAGTCTGCAAATCATTTTCAAGTGTCTACAAGTGCCATGTTCTGTGCTTGATGGAAGGAAATTGAAAATGAATACAGTTTTTGTTTTTTAGGGATCTAACATTTTAGAAGAGGAAAGAATAAGGAAATAATTAAAATCTACATGATACTCACTACTTCCCAGTCAGGGCCCTGACTTAGCTGAGAAGACATATCAAGGAAGCATGTTCAGGCTCCTCTGTAGCTCTGTCACCTGTGTGATTACACTCAAATGTTAATTTTATGTCCTAGGATGGTTCCAGATTCTGTGGAGCCTGAAGTCTTTGGAAGCTGGATTTAGTGAGGAGAAAAAAGAAGGATGCAAAATGACAATGACAAAATTAGGTAACTATTATAATTGAAGTATGACATGCTAAAATCAAACAAGGGTGGGAGTGATTAATCCTCTGAGTGGTTCCAGCATGTCTCCAGAAGATCTTTGACTTAGGTCATGCAGGATGAGTAGGAATTTGGTGAAGAGTTTGGGACAGCTTTCCCTGCCAGAGCATGGGTAATGGCACTTTTGGTGGTAGTGTAGAAGGAGCCAATAAAGACAAGAAGTGAGGTGGGATGAAAGGTGGGTGAGGGCCAGATTATGTAGAGGCCTCCATGCCAGACAAGGGTATGATGATTCATCCTGGAGTACAGGAATTGAGAATCAGTGAAAGATTTGGAGTGACATGATTAGAGTTGTATTTTAGAAAGACATGAAAAGCAGTGCAGAGACTGGACCAGGCACACTTCTGATTCCAAGTATGTGCCTACCTCTCCATTTCTGAATTGAGTAATCATATCAGAGTGCCCAAGCACAGTCCCCTGTAACTGCATTACAGAATGCTGTCTCCCCTAAAACTTCCAACAAGTCCTCTGTGTTGACTGGTATTTACTGAGTCAGTCTTATCTCCCATCTCCCCACAAACGCCAGACCTCAGGCCCTGCCTTCCACCACCTACCAGAAGCTGTTGTTTCAGAATGACCTGTACATTGCCAACCTAGAGATTTGGTGTAACAGCTCACTCTGGGAAACCTGAGAACTTTCACACACAACAAAGAGTTTGGCATCTGAAGAAATATGATTGTCACAGGGACCTACAAAATGAAAGGATGACAATACTCCACTTGGTGCTACCTCAGCCCATGGTGCCCCAGACTTAGCCTGGTCCAGCCCCTAGAGACACGATTCAGACTCCCTCAACCAGCTAGTGTCCTAATCCCACCCTTCCACCTGGGGGACTTGGTCAGATGAAAACTGGACCTACTGCCTCACAGACACAAAACCATCCCATGAGGCCTACCTCTTTATATACTCTTGGGTGGCTTCATCTCTGTATGTAATAGGCCTTTGTCAGGGTCACCTGAGTTTACAACTCTCTGGCAAACCATAACTTTGAACTTAGTTCTGTATTTTACAGACTCAAGTGCTACTTAGGCTAATTGGCTTACCGATTTTCATACAAACTTCTAGCTCCACCTAGCAATAAGCTCTCTGGCAGAAGCAAATAAATTGCACTTCCAACTTGCCAAATACACAGCTATGGTGGTTGTTATAGAAAGGACCTGGAACTTGATGTCAACTAAAATTGCTTTCTTGGTCTTATGCCTGAAGTGAATCGTCACGGTAGACCTCTATAGGATGCTATATGCCCATGACTCCTTCAGGCCCTGAATGGGGATCGGATTACACTCTGGCACTCAGCCTGGCACCCTGATGGCATGGTCTACCTTTCATGTCATGACCAAAAAAGTGAAGTGCCTTTCAACACAGAAGTGTTCGAGAGCAGCTGTGGTGGTGGTAGGTAGGGGGATGGTATGGGAAGGTGACTGCGCAGAGCTAAATATTAACTTTCAGAGCACCACATTTACCTTCACTGAGGCCAAAATCTAACCTGTGAACATATTCAAGAAGGCTGAGATCCATGCTTGGTAACTGGCCAGAAACACTCTGAACACACCTAAATGCAAGCCTTCCATTACCTTACAGAAAGTATGTTCTGAATTGTAGCCACTAAAATAAGTATGTTGAAGCCATCACCCCCAATGTGACTGTGTATGGAGATAGGGCCTTTGAAGAGGTAATTACTTAAATAGGGTATTAAGGGTGGGGGCCTAGTGCAATAGGACTGGTGACCTAATAAGAAGAGGAAGAGACATCAGGGTTGGGTACACACACACAAAAAGGCCATGTGAGGACACATCAAGAAGGTGGCCACCTACAAGCTAAGGAGAGAGACCTCAGAAGAAACAAATGCCACCAACACCTTTGTGGGGGGGCTCTGCCCACATGGCTCCCCTAGCTGCCATGGATGAGAATAGTCTACCAAGACATGATCTGCTTGGGAAGGAAAGGTGGCTGATCTCTCAAAGGAGAAGGGCCATGAGCCTTTTCCTCAATGGGCTTTTATTGGGTTCAATGTGCACAGGAATAAAGGTAAAGCTCATCAATCATTGTCAGGTAGTAAGGATCAAACAGTAGATAACATACAAAGAACTATGAGGGCTTATTCTGAGTCAGGGTCAGTTAGCTAAAGGGCCATAAAACTTTAGGAAACAGACTCATTTCATACTTGGACCCTTATCAGAAAATTGAGACATTCTTAGCAAAGCAGGTTTCACAGGATTTTATGCATTCTTTCCTAGGCCTGATCGCCCCGGGGAACTGCCCATTCCTGCCCAGGGCTGCACCACCCTCCAGCATTGTTTCAGGCTTAAATCAGGCAGGGGAAGTAAGGCAGCCAAGAGATTAGGAGACTTCTCACAGACAGAATGAGGACTCAGGCTATCTCCAAGCTGAGAGGTGAGGGTCCATCACCCCCTCTTTCTACAGCCCCCCAAGTCCTTCCCTGGGGGCCCCTTCATGACCATACCTGCTTAGGTCATTCCTCCCTTGAAGAATCTTACCGTCATTGGCTAACTGGTCAGGCTCAGGGCAAAGCAAGGTGAAAGAAAGGGGGCTGAGGTGGCGCCCCTGCCAGGGACATAAGGTTTGTCTCCTTAGTGGCTTATGGTCCCAAGGTCTCTTACTCAGCCTTAGCCATGGGGGGTAGGGGGGCAGTTACAGCTTCTGAAACCAGGCAGCGCAGTTCCCAACACACCTTTATCTCTAAATTCCAGCCTCCAGACAGTGAGAAAATTAAATTCTGTTATTTAAGCCCCCCATTCTGTGGTATTTTGTTATGACATCTCCTAGTACACTAATACATAGGGTATTTGAAGAAGAGTAAAATAAATGAAATTAACTTGGCCTATTTTCTAAACTGAAGAAAGAAACTAAGTTTCCTCTTTTTTTTTCCAGAGAAATTGTGATTTGATGAGAAGGTGGTGGGAGGAGAAAGTGGTGGAGGAGTTTTTAAATGCTTTTTACTGCCAGGAACTACTCTAAATGCCTTATGTATACTGACCCATTTGACCCTCATGAGATGGGAGGTGGATGTTACTACCCCCGTGTTGTAGATTGAGGAGAGGGAGGTTCAGATGTCCAACACCAACATGAGGTGTCGGAACACAAAATCACTGATCCATGAGATCCAGGTGGGAAATATAAGATGGAAAGCCAAAGGCAGAAGTGGAATTCATCCATGAAGCCTTGCTTCTTCTTGGCCTTTTGCTCTTCATGGTAGAGAGTTCCATCACTGTGACGGTTGTAACTATTCCATTTCTCAATATTTGCATTATATCAGCACGCCCCCAATACGAGTGAATATTTGCCCCCAGAAAACACTACACCTCAGAAAAAAGAGAGATTTCCTGAGCAAACCCAATGTAACCCATCTTTCATCCTTATGAATGCAAACCACACCTTTGTCTTTCTATGTCCTCTTCTCCCTAGATCTTGTTTGTACTTTGTGTGTTGATTCAAACTTAAATTCTTTCCATGGTAGTCACCCCAAAGTATTCAGAGAAGTCACAGGTTGTCTACCTTTCAGTGTTTTCATTGTCTTTTCATAGTGTGCTATTTTCAATAAAAATGCCACATGATTCTGTTACTTTAGTTTTATAATCCATTAGCAGTTCCAACTGACTGGTGGTTAAACAACAGGAAATTTAATCTTTTTGCACACATAAATGCAAATTTTAGATCCTAAATTTTTCTTAACTCTGAGGATTATGAAAGACATTTCCTAAAGGATTAAACTTTAAAGTAAATACACAATCTCTATCACCCTGAAAGCAAAAGCAACATATACATGCCATGTGAGAATTAAAAAGTTGTGCTTCACACACATTTGAACTGGAGAGTTCAGATCCATCTTACACAAGTTAAATGAATTTTGTTTTATTTTAGGTTTATCATGTAAGTTCTGTGTTTGTTTCCAAAACATCATATTCTTTTTAATTTACCCATAAGCTTTGCTTCAGAAATAACTCCCCCCCCCCAAAAGATCACAGAGATTAAAGCTAAAAATAAAATTTCAATACTGGAGAAATGTGAACACACACAGAACAAACAAAATAACTAAAAAGCACAGATGAGCAAAAGGGGTTGTGTAGGTTGAAGGGGTATGAGAAGAGAATGGTCGGTCATCACTAGGAAAACTTGAACTGGCTGGCTGCCAAGAGGCCTCACGGAAGGAGGCATCCCAATGCAAAAATGAGTCTTTGTTTGTAAAGGCTCTGAAATTTGAATATTCTAGGCAGAATTAGTTTCTCAAAAGAAAAAAAAATCATTCAAATTCATAAGACACTAATGTAGCAGCCAGAATATTGCTCAGTATATTCCTCCCTGTGGTGAAATCTACATGGGAAGCCAAATTCTCATCAAGAGAATGCTTAGAGGGCCTGAGTTGAACTAGAGGAGGAAGTTGAAAAATTCATGTGCTCTGAGTTCGGAATGAAGCCAGCGCACCTAGGAGGCCCTGAAGCCCCTCTTAGGTGACATTGAAGGTAACATGGACAAAGTTTTCTCCCAGTTTTGTACAGTTTTCTCAACAGCAACTAAAACAGTATTAGTATAGCTAAACAATCTAATCTATTTCTATATTGGCTAGAACTCAGACATGAGGACACCACAAAAACACCTGCAAACCTCCAGCTCTCATAGAGCCAAATGCCACATAACACAACCCCCTTGAACACAGAAAACTTTTTCTTTAGACGTTAATGAACTATTGCCTCTTTACAATTTCTTTTACCAAAACATGATTTCTTTTATTAAATAATCACTTTAGTTCTATCTGCTCTCCTAGAAAAATTACTAACCACCAATCAAGTTCCAAATAAATAAATAAATACATACATACATACATATATACACATCTCAGACAGCAGTATAGAGTGCCTTCTACAAGTCCACTAATATTCTTAAGAGACTGAAAGATTTAGCCCACTGTGGAAAAGTCCTATTTCATATTCTTTTCTTTTTTTAAATTATACTTTATTGATTATGCTATTACAGTTGTCCCATTTCTCCCCCATCATTCCCTTCCACCCTGCACACCCCCTCCCACCCACATTCCCCCCTTTAGTTCATGTCCATGTGTCATAAGTTCTTTAGCTTCTACTTTTCCCACACTATTCTTACCGTCCCCCTGTCTATTTCCTACCTACCGTCTATGCTACTTATTCTCTGTACCTTTCCCCCTCTCTCCTCCTCCCACTCCCCTGTTGCTAACCCTCCATGTGATCTCCATTCCTGTATTCCTGCTCCTGGTCTTGTTGTTTGCTTAGTTTGCTTTTGTTTTAGATGTGGTTGTTAATATCTGTGAGTTTGCTGTCTTTTTACTGTCATATTTTTTACCTTCTTTTTCTTAGATAAGTCCCTTTAACATTTCATATAATAAGGGCTTGGTGATGATGAATACCTTTCACTTGACCTTATCTGAGAAGCACTTTATCTTCCTTTCCATTCTAAATGACAGCTTTGCTGGATAGAGCAATCTTAGATGTAGGTCTTTGACTTTCATGACTTGGAATACTTCTTTCCAGACCCTTCTTGCCTGGAAGGTCTCTTTTGTGAAATCAGCTGACAGTCTGATGGGAATTCCTTTGCAGGTGACTCTGACTTTATCCCTTGCTGCTTCTAGAATTCTCTGCTTCATTTTAATCTTGGCTAATGTAATGATGATGTGCCTTGGTGTGTTCCTCCTTGGGTCCACCTTCTTTGGGACTCTCTGAGCTTCCTGGACTTCCTGGAAATCTATTTCCTTTGCCAGATTGGGGAAGTTCTCCTTTATTATTTGTTCAAATAAGTTTTCCACTTGTTGCTCTTCCTCTTCCCTTTCTGGTACCCCTATAATTTGGATGTTGGGATGTTTAAAGATGTCCTGGAGGTTCCTAAGCCTCTCCTCATTTTTTTGAATTGGTTTTCTGTTTGGTTGTTTCTTTCTTCCTTCTGGTCCACTCCATTGATTTGAGTCCCAGTTTTCCTCCCATCACTATTGATTCCCTGTGAGTTTTTCTTCATTTCACTTATTGTAGCCTTCATTTGTTCATCTAATTTGCAACCAAAATCAACCAATTCTGTGAGCTTCCTAATCACCAGTGCTTTGAACTGTGCTTCTGATAGGTTGGCTACCAGTGCTTTGAGCTCTGCATCTGATAGGTTGACCACCTCCTGGTTGCTCAGATGAATTAGCTCCAGGGCCCCGGTTTGTTCTCCCGTTTGAGCCATCCTTGATTTTTGTTTTTGTTTCGGTTTGGTTTGGTTTTGTTTTGTTTTTTTTGTTTGTTTGTTTGTTTTTGTCTGGTCATAGCTGTTACGTAGTGAGGGGCAGAGCCTTAGGCGTTCACCAGGGTGAGGCAGCCCAGTCGCTGGGTTGTGATGCTGGATGTGGGGGCGGGGTCTGAGAGGGAACAATGGCACTTGCTTCCCACTCTCTCTCACAGATTCCAGTCCCTTCAGCCTCTTTCCCCTAGCAAATTGGGCCCTTCTGGTGCTGATTTCCATGTGGGTGGGCCTGTGCACACTCCAGGACCCCGTGGGTCTCCCCAACAAACTCTCCTGTGAGGCTGGGACTCCCTCCCGGCACCTCAGCCCCCACAAGTATTTTCAATGGGTGCTTCTAGGTTTCACTCCTAGTGCTGGGGCCCTGTGTTGCACAATCTGTCTTGCTGCCCATTTTTGCCTGGTTTATCTGTGCGTGAATGTATGTCCGAGGTCAGCAGCCTTGTGTGCCCCACTTGGCCTCTTCAAGTTCAGCAACCAGCAACTACCGCCTGTGCGCCTGGGGTGACTGCACACCCAGGACCACCAGCCACCTCCTTATCCCACTGTGACCTGACTCCACTGGCTACCAACTCCACTGGCTGCAGACTCCACCAGCCGCTGAGTCCGCCCCTCTTACTGGTCTGGGTGAATCGTTGTTGGACTCCTGTACAATTCAATTTTCTCTCTGTCCTAGTTGGGTTTTTTTTTTGGTTCTATATTTTTGTTGTCCTTAATCTTGGTTGTGAGAGGAGGCACAGCGTGTCCACCTACATCTCCATCTTGGCTGGAAGTCTATTCTTTTCATTATACATGTCAAATAGCATGTCAAAGACTAAAGAGAAAATTACTATTAAAGAATAAAAAATTGTGTATCTTACTCTGCACACTAATTTCTCTCTCCATTTCAAAGATCAATATATATCAAGTATTAGAATAAAATACTTATATTTTATATAAGTATCATAGAGTGTTATAAGTATTATGAGAGTATTATGTAAGAGACAGCATAATGGAGTAGAGAAAAATGAATAATCACAGGTACCTGGGCTCAAATTTAGGGCCCTCATTAATAAGCTGTTACATTGTTACATTTTTAAAATGGGGTTGATAATTTCTGAAGTATAAGGTCATTTTTTGAGTTAAATATAGTCACATGGCACTTAATTATAGGAATGCTCTCTGAGAAATATAACATTAGGTGATTTTGTTGTGTGAACATCATAGAGTGTACTTGTACAAGATTGGACAGTATAGTCTACTACACACTTAGGCTATTTTCTCTATGCTCCTAGTCTACAAACTTGTATTGCATATTACTGGATTAAATAATGTAGGCAACTATACCAAAATAGTAACTGTTTGTGTATCTAAATATATCAAAGCATAGAAAAGGTACAGTAAAATTATAGTGTAAAAATAAAAATGGTACACCTGTATAGGGACCTTACCATGCATGGAGCTTGCAGGACTGGAAGTTGCTCTGGATGAGTCAGTGAGTGAGTGTTGAGTGAATGCGAAGGCCTAGGACATTAGTGTACACTAAAATGTAGACTTCATACACACTGTGCATTTGGCTAAATTGGTAAAAAAAAATGTCTTTTCAATGATAAGTTAACCTTCACTAACTATAACCTTTTTACTTTACAAATTTTGAAATTTTTTAACTTTTTGACTTTTTGTAATAATAGCTTAAAACATAAACATATTGTACAACTATACAGAAATATTGTCTTTCTTTATAGCATTATTCTATAAGCTTATTCTATTTAAAAACATTTTTTCTTTACTTTTTAAACTTTGCTGTTAGAAACTAAGACACAAATATATGCATTAGCCCAGGCCTACACAAGGTCAGGATCACCAATGTCACTGTCTTCCACTTCCACGTCTTTCCCACTAGAAGGTCTTCAGGGACAATAAGGATGCATGGATGTCATCTCCTATGACAATAAGGCCCTTTTCAGAAACACCTCCTGAAGGACCTGCCTGAGGCTCCTCTTGAGAAGGTGTCACTCTTTTCAGAAATATGTCCAAAGTTGTTTGCCTTGTTTTTTTCATAGATTGCTTATACATAGATAATGCACTATGAAACCTCCTCTCTGTTAATGAAAACATTTTAGGGTCAAATTCTACATTTTTAGATTTTTTAACGAGCTTGTTGAGATCTGCAAAAGTTTCTGCTAAATTTTTCAGCATGAATTTTTTTTGAGAGGGGAAGGGTTCGTTTATATCTTCTGCAGTTTCCTTTTCTCTCGCCTCTTCTTTAGCTATGCATTCCTGTTCCAGTTCACCCAGAACTATCAGCACGTTCCACATTGTAATCAGGTCCAGCCTTTTCTTTCAACATCGCAATCTTTTTGCTTTGGCTGTTATTATCATGGGGCTGAGAAAGATTTGCTTTTGTGTCAGGTCTTCCATCCAGGTCATTAGATGCTTCTCCATGTCTGATACAGGTTCTTGTTTCTTCTTGAATTTTTGTTAGTTTTGTTGTCTTCAATGAAGCAGATCTTTTAACAACTTCTGTCCCTTTGTTCTTATTATTTGAGAATGTAGCTATGGTGGAATGGGACATACCTGAGTGATTTTCTGCCTTCATAGTCCTTAATCACCTTAAATTTTGTTTCCAGGTCAATCACCCAATGTGGACTCACTGTCAACATTAGCAGTGGATTTTGGACATTTAGGGGCCACAATGAACAAAACATGAGATTAAATCAAGCACAAGAGAAAATGATCAGTCAAGAGACGTGCGTGAACACAAAGATGTATGATTCTGCTGCTGGCCTAGCAGGGCATACTGCTTAACAACAAACTATTTTTTTATAAGTAAGATGGGTACAGAGTACACTGTAAAACAATAATTAAAAAGTATGGTATAATAAATACATAAACCAGTAACAGTCATTTGTTATGATTATCAAGTATTATGTGCTGTACATAACTGTATGTACTATACTTCTTTATAACTGGCAATACAGTAGGCTGGTTTATATGAGCATCACCACATACATATAAGTAATGTGTTGCACTATGATATGATGAAGGCCATAACATAACCAGGTGATAGGAATTTTCCACCTCTATTTTATAATCTTATGGTACCACCCTCATATATGTGGTTCATCATTGACCAAAATATCATTATGCACTGCATGACTATAAATTAATATAATGTGCCTGGCATATGCAGATACCCAATAAGCAGTAGCTGTCATCATTGCTGTCATTTTAGAGATATTCTCATTTTTTCAAGCATTTGTTTTCCCTTCTCCAAAGCAACTCTATATCTCTTCAGTCAAATGGAGTTTAACAAAATATCTCTTTAACCCCCATCATGTGTCTGCACACAACTGATGAGAATGTCTATATTCTTAACTTTTCCTAAAGGATACCAGTTTCTTTTGCATGGAAAAAAAAGAGATGGGTTAAAAAGAAAGGACCAGCCAGGTAAACTTCTGTTTAATAAGGGAACCGGAGTCACACCAGCCTCCATGATGACCTTGACATGGAGTCAAGACCAAACAGTGGATCCTTAAACTAGAGATTAACATGTAGTTCAGAGGTTGCTTTGTCTCTACTTCATTTTTATTTTTATTCTTTCTATGGTTACCTTTGAATTTTTAACTTGTGCTTTTTAGCAA
Organism: Anoura caudifer; assembly: GCA_004027475.1. Taxonomy (NCBI): domain Eukaryota; kingdom Metazoa; phylum Chordata; class Mammalia; order Chiroptera; family Phyllostomidae; genus Anoura; species Anoura caudifer. The sequence goes on from PVKU01007129.1 coordinate 51,716, forward strand.
ATGCTATTTTTAATCAAAATCTTGATTTCCCTCAAACAGGAAAGGGCCTTAACATGACTTTAACTCAAACAGTTGCTTCCCTTCATTGGGTTATTGAAAGAAGCTGGGGAGCATGCAATGAATACTAGTTTGCATTTACTGACATGCTTTCCTCTTTTAGTTGCCTCCTACTTTATCCTTTTTCATTCAATTTGTTTCTTTTTCTGGTTTCTTACTGAAGTAAATATATCAACGGCTCTTTCAGCAGAAAGGATAATAAACTCTATAAATGATGAACTGGACAATAAACTCTCAGTGTTTATATGTCTACATCTATATTTTGTACTCTTTCTCGGCCAACATTTTAGCTAGGAATAAAATCCCAGCTTGTTTTCCTGTTAGACTTTGAAAATTTATTTAACTGATATCTGACATCTACTTTTTTTGTGAGAATTCTGTCACTGGTAAAATTTATCTAGAAAATAAAAACGACATGGCTTCTTTTTTCTGGGCATTTTTTATACTGTAGGTATGGATCTATTTAGCAAATCCTAATGTTGCTTGTTGTATTTGAGGGATCATGTCTTTTTCAATTCTATGAAATTTTCAGCTATCATCTCTTAGAATATAACTGTTCCCCCTTCTCTGTATTCTCTTACTGGTGCTTTTAATTTTTTCCTCAATGCCTCCAAATCTCTCTTACATTTTCCCCATCTCCTTATCTCTCTGAACTGCATTCTGGCTGATTCTGTTAGATTTTTACAATTCAGAAAAATCTTTTCTTGGGAGATCTAACTACTGATTTACCTATTTATTGAGTTTTACTTTATTCTGAATCTTAGCATTATTGAAAATGAAACTATAGCTTTAACCAAATTCCTTGATTATAGCAAAGAGATGAAAATTCACATTCTTATGCAAATGTTCTTTTGTGATAGATGTTTCTGGAGACATTCCTGATTCATATTCTGTAAAAATAGACTCTTGCCATTTCAGTCTTATCATAGTGACGTATTGGACTCTCACAGTAAAAAGGAGCCAGGAAAATTTCGAATGTACATGCAGACATATATTTTTCCAGTTAATTATCCATCCTGTTTTAAAGCATGCTTATTTCAAAAGTGTCAAAATGTACTAATCCATACTGCAATTGTTTGGAAAACTTCATGAGCATGTATATTGCAGCAAGAAAAGACATTTGATGCCAGTCAAATTCTCTTTTTTTCTGTCACTATAAATGGCTTTCCTATTTTCAACAGTTTTCAAAATCAAAGTCATAGCTAAGCTGACAACTTCTTTGGCAAGTTTCAGCTAGATGTAATTTAAAACAGTGAAGGAAGCAAAGCCTAAACAATAGGGGTTTTAATGGGACCAGTGACAGATCCTTAACTACTGTCATGCTGTGTCTGACACCAGAAGACTTGAGAGGAAATTTGTTAAATAAATACTTGCAGTTAAGAAGTACACCTGCATTTGGAGTGTGTGTACTGTGTCATGGAAATATGTAAGATCTGAGAATTCAGTGATGTTATACACTTAACAAAAACATACCTGAAAAATCCCCCCAAGGAATTTCTCTCTTTAACCTTCAGAATATTCTTTAGCTATAGTTGGCATCCAAAGGTCATTAAAAGGTCACAAGGGATTAAAAAAAATCAGAGCTCTCCTCCTTTTAGCCTCAGATTACTTCTGTATAAAATGAAGCTCTTCACTTTCTGAGGGAGAAAAATGTTCTAATGTGACCCTTTAATCACTACTACTTACACACATACACACATGGTTTTCTTAAACTAGAACAAAATTTTTTACAATTAATGCTATATTAATGTTATTTAATGTATTATATACTTAGAATACATGAATATTCTGTTTTAGGAGCATTACTAAATTTGAGGACTTTTATAAGAAAAACAAACTAAATTGCAAGGAAAGCCAAAATGAGTCTATACCTGACAATTGGCTTAATGAATAACAATTTTTTCTACTTAAATCTCCTAAATTTGGTGTCAGATAAAAATTACTATCTTTGTTTAGACTTTTTATGTTTCAACTGGTAAAATATCAATTCTGATATTTAAAACTCTTTAAGTGACAATTATGAGGCAACATAAAGAAAAATCAAATCTGTGTTTCAGGACAGAGCTAAACCTTCCAAAGTCCATGAATGTTTACACAGCTATCATAGAGAAGAACCTAGAAGATGGTTCTGGGAAGATGTGGCTTGATTATAACTGTCTTCTCTTCTTATACCAATTCAGTCCATCTCCCTGTCCTGCACTGAATAGCTGCTCAGACCTACAAGCTACAAGGAGTAAATTAACTCTTGGGTTCTCTAGAGTCATAGTGGAAAGAGTATGTGTAAGATTGTGTCTTTCTCTCACTTGGTTGAACATCTGAGACTAGAACTGAAAGTGAAAGTCATAAACTGGTAGACTCTAGGGAGACCATTTGACTTTGGAGATTTGCATATTCCTAAGGATAAACCCTCAGGAAAAGCCTGACTTCTGATTTTTGAAAGACCAAGAAGGAGCCTACAAGTGGACCCAGGCCTTCCTTTCTTTAATCTGGCAAAACGCAAAGAACCCGAGTACCCAGAGGCTTTCTTCATTCCAGGTGTCTTCATCTGCTTGTTCAAGACCAATAGCGCACAGGAGAGACTGCTTTCTCTTAAACTTATTCTAGACTACCCCAACACTCAGCATACCCCAATCATACCTGAGTCCCAGGAACTGAACAAAAACAGAAGCCAGCTGTCAGAGACAAAGACTAGTCTAAACAGGAAGAATTCAAACACAGTGAACAGAGCTGCTAGAAGAGACAAAAAATTGACTAGAAACACAAAAAACAATTCAAGTACAGCACGGAAATGATGTTTGAGAAAGAAAAAAGGTACACCCACTTAACAATCCAGACATCATTGAGACCAAAATTAGTGGCATGAAAGATGAAATGAAACAAATATCTGAAAATATAAAGGGGTATGAATTATAAGAAAATCATGATGATTATAAGGAAAAAGATAAGGAGAATTAAACCGCAAATAGTAGGAATTCAGAAAATGAAGGCACAAAGTAAAAACAGAGAAATAATTTAAAAGACAACAGACCATTTCCTTAAGGTAAAAAAAAGATTATTGTGGAGTTCACTGAATTCCAGGCCAGGTTGTTGAGAAAAAAACATATATTTGGGACAGCCTGGTACAATTCTGGACCTCAGAGGATACAGAGGAAATATTACAAGCACCTGTACAAAGAAATAAGTTGCCTATATAAGAAAATAGATCACTCTCTTACACTTACAGTTAGAAGACAGAGGAATAATACTACTAAAAGTAATCATTTGATTCCCAAAATTATAAACACAACCAAGATACTCACCTATCAAAATAAGATAAATATGCAAGAATGCATAAAGGATATCACCCAAGTATGTAATATGAGAAAAATAATAGAGAAAGAGCTATAAATACACAATAAGTAAACCTGAACTTGATCTTACAACTTGTAAATAATAGAAGAAAGCATGTTGAACCATAAAACTTATATAATTTATATAATACACACAAACATATACATATACTTTATAATTTATATATTATATATTTGCATGCAAAATATACATACATATTATATATATTTGCACTGTCTATACTACATCTGTATACATGTCTTTAAATATCAGTTAATAATTGATTCTGTGAAATTACAAAATTTAAGTGTCAAAACCCCTTAAAACAGTAAGGATGTACTCTATATACTCAAGGGAAATTCTAAACCAGGAATCGAATCATTATTCCTGGTTTAGTGAAGAAAAAAGAGTAAAAATGTTCTAAATATCTCATTTTATTAGAGAGAAAATAAGTATTTTAGTAAGGAAAACTATACCTCTCAGTGGGGATAATTGTATCTTATTTTACATAAAAGCAATAGGTATTTATCATAGTTTAGAGAGATAGAATATAAGTAATAATAGATCACAAAATATAGTAAACTACCAGATTAACTAAGGAAATGGAGTAAATATTAACTTGAGCAAAACTAGAAAGTAAGAAAAAAAGAAGCCAATGAAAACTAATTAATAATCATAAGTTAAAGTGGGAGAAAAATAATCCAGTATATTGGTTGCTGCATGAACTAAATCCTTCCAGTAAAAGAGAGACTATCTAATTGACTTTAAACAATCTATATTCTATTTGAATAAAAAAAAAAACACACACACACACTATACTGGGATACAGAAAAGTTGAAAGAGTTAACTAAAATCAACTCAAAATGGATTATAGACTTGATCATAAAACCTTAAAGTTTAAAACTCCTAGAAGAAAATATAAGGTGTAATCTCCTCCACATGGTCTTGGCAGTGATTTTTTTTTATGTGACCAGAAAGCAAAAAGAAATATGTGAGACTACATGAAACTAAAAAATTTCTGCAAGCACAGGAAACCATCAACAAAATGAAATAGCAACCTATAAAATGGGAGGAAATATTTGCAACCACACATGCGATGAGGGCTTAATATTTAAAATATACAAAGAACTCACACAATTCAATAGCAAAAAATAAAAAAAACAAAAACAAAAGTGGGAAGAGTGGACATTCTTCTAAAGAGGACAAATGCCACAGGAACATGAAAAGATGTTCAACATCACTAATCATCAGGAAAATGCAAATCAAAACCACAATGACCCATCACCACACAGCTCATAGGATGTCTATTACCAAAAGGAAAAAGACAACAAGTGGCAGTGGGGTATGAAGAAAGGGAACCCTTATGCACTGTTGGTAGAAATATAAATGGGTACAGTCACTATGAAAAACATTATGGAGGTTCCTCAAGAAATTAAAGATAGTATTATCATCTGATTCAGCAATCTTACTTCCTAAGTACATATCTAGTGGAAATGAAATCACTATCTTGAGAAGAAATCTATTTTCCCATGTTCATTGAATAATTTTTCACAGTACCGAAGATATGGAAAAAACCTAAGTGTTCATCAACAGATAAGCAGATAAGTCTCAATATGACATATCTAATGATATAAATGATATAGCTGATATAATGATACCTGTATGATATAAATTTGTTAAGATAAATGTGATAATGAATATCATTTTGGCTTTAAAAAATGTGAACCCTGACATATGCAACCACAAAGATGAACATGAAGGGACATTATACAAAGTCAATAAATCTAGATAAAGAAAGAAAGTTAGGGGACCAGCAAGATGGTTGAGGTATGAATGAAAGCCACACTAACCTCCTCCCAGAACCAAACTGGAATTAACCTAATTAATGGAGAAATCACCTGGAACAAACAACTGAACAATAGTGAGAGAGAAGCCTTATAACCTCGGACAGAGAGAACAATCAGCTTCAACACAACCTGACTGCACTTGCACAACAGCACACAAGATGTGGTAGGCAGAGTGATTCTCAGTCAACCAGCTAGAGGGGAGGACCCACCAAAGAACAACCCAACAACAATCAAAACCCAATTACATCCAGAGATTCAACATAAGCAGCACAAAGGGCATCCCAAGATCGGCAGGTTCAGGAGATCAAGGAGACTGTACCACTGAATCCTACAGGTCTCCTATTATAGAAGTTCGCACCACAAACTCAGGGGGTCAAAACAGATTAGTTGAAGAAGCAGAAGCAAACAAGAAGAGTTTCACAAATAAGGGGAAGACAAAGAAACAACCCACAATCAGAAGGAAAGGAAGAATCTTCAGAAAGAGAGCTAAATGAAATAGAGACAAGTAAATTACTAGATATTGAATTCAAAACAATGGTATAAAGAAGCTTAATGAAGCTCAATGAAAATTACCAAAAACTACAGGGAAATTACAAGGAATTTACTGCAAACTCTATCAGCATGAAAAAGGACATAGAAACTATCAAAGAGTCAAGAGGAAATGAAGAACACAGTTTCTGAATTGAAGAACACATTAGAAGGAATCAAAAGCAGGCTAGATAAAGCAAAGGACTGAATCAGTGAGCTGGAGGACGAGGTAGAAAAAAAACTGCCAGAAAGAGCAAGAAAAGGAAAAAAAGACTCAGAAAGAATGAAGAGGGGTTAAGAGAACTGCAGGACAACATGAAACATAACAATATCCATATAATGGGGATACCAGAAGAAGAAGAGGAGGAGCAAGGGATAGAAAACCTGTTTGAAAAAGTAATGATAGAAAACTTCCCTAATTTGATGAGAGGAAAAGTCAAACAAATCCAGGAAGCAGAGAGGGTCCCAACCAAAAGGAACCCAAAGAGGTCCACTCCAAAATACATCATAATTAAAATGGCAAAATTCCAAGACAAAGAAAGAATCTTAAAGGCAGCAAGGGAGAAACCAGAAGTAACATACAAGGGAGCCCTGATAAGGCCTCCCTCATAAGGCTAGCCCTGTAGCTTCTCAATGGAAAAGCTATAAGTCAGAAAGTAACAGCAAGAAATATTCCAAATAATGAAAAGCAATGACCTGGAACCAAGACTTCTCTACCCAGCAAGACTCTCAATTAAAATGGAAGGCAAAATAAGAAGTTTCCCAGACAAAAGAAGGCTGAAAGAATGTACCTCCACCAAACCAGCACTGCAAGATATGCTAAAGGGACTGCTATAAGAAGAGTAAGAAAAAGAGTGAGAGACGGAGGAACACCAGTATGAAGGAAGTAAAACAGCACTGAGTAAGTACCTATCAATAATCACTTTAAATGTAAATGAATTAAATGGTCCAATCAAAAGACATAGGCTAGCTGAATGGATAAGAAAACATGACCCAAACATGTGCTGCCTACTAGAGACCCACGTCAGAACAAAAGACCCATGCAGACTTAAAGTGAAGGGTTAGAAAAAAATATTCCAAGCAAACGGACAGGAAAAAAAATAAAGCCAGGGTAGCAATACTTATACCAGACAAAAAGAGACACAGAAGGATATATCATAATACTCAAGGGAAGAATCCATCAAGAAGACGTAAACATTATAAACATATATGTACCCAAAATAGGAGCACCCAAACACATAAGGAAAACCTTGGAAGACTCCAAGAAAGATATAGACAGCAACACACTTATACTAGGAGATTTTAACAACCTACTGTCAAAAATGGATAGATCTTCCAAATAAAATATCAACAAGGATATTGCAGTATTGAACAATGCCCTAGATCAAATGTACTTAACTGATATATATAGAACCTCTCATCCCGAAGAAGCAAAAAACACATTCTTTTCAAATGCACACGGAACATTTTCAAAGATAGACTACATAATAGAACACAAAACCAACCTCAACAAATTCAAGAAAAATGAAATCATATCAAGCATTTTCTCAGACCACAGGGGCTTGAAACTAGAAATCAACCAACTACAAACTAGAAATCAAGGAAAAAACTCAAAAACATTCAAATTCATGGAGATTGAATAGCATGCTCTTAAACAATGATGGGTTAAGAATGAGATCAAGGAAGAAATCAAAAAGTTTCTGGAAACAAATGAAAATGAACACACAACAGTCCAAAACTTATAGGGCACAGTGAAGGCAATCCTGAGAGGGAAGTTCATAGTAATACAGGCCTACCTAAAAGATATAGAAACATTTCAAATACAGAACCTAACACCACATCTACAAGAACTGGAAGAACAACAACAAATAAACCCCAGAGCAAGTAGAAGGAAGGAAATAACCAAGGTCAGAGTAGAATTAAATGACATAGAAACTAAAAGCACAATTCAAAGGATCTATAAATTCAGGAGCTGGTTCTTCGAAAAGATAAACAAAATTGACAAGCCTTTAAGCAGACTCATCAAGAAAAGGGAAAAGACCCTAATAAACAATCAGAAATGAAAGAGGAGAGATAACAACTCATAACACAGAAATATAAAGGATTGTAAGAAATTTCTACAAACAACTATATGCCAAGAAATTTGAAGACCTGGGTGAAATGCAAAAACTTCTAGAAAAATATAATCTCCCAAAACTGAACCAAGAAGAAGCATGCCTGGCTGGTGTGGCTCAGTGGATTGAGCACAGGCCTGCAAAGCAAAGTGTTGCTGGTTCAATTCCTAGTCAGGCCACATGCCTGGATCGCAGGCCATGTCCCCAGTAGGGGGGTTGTGAGAGGCAGCTACACATTGATGTTTCTGTCCCTCTCTTTCTCCCTCCCTTCCCCCTCTTGAAAAATAAATAAATAAAATCTTAAAAAAGAAGAAGAAGAAGAAGAAGAAAGCAGAAAGCCTGAAAAGACCAATAATAGCTGGTGAAATTGAAGCATTAATCAAAAAACTCCCAGTGCATAAAAGCCCTGGATCAGATGGTTTCACAGGAGAATTTTACAAATCATTTAAGGAAGAGCTAACCCCTATCCTTCACAGATTACACCAAAAAATCCAAGAATAGGGAAGACTCCCAAAACCTTTTAATGAAGTCAGCATCATCCTAATCCCAAAACCAGATAAAGACACAACAAAGAAAGAAAACTACAGGCCAATATCACTGATGAACATAGACACTAAAATCCTCAACAAAATATTGGCAAACCACATCCAGCAATACATTAAAAAGATCATATACCATGATCAAGTGGGATTCACTCCATGGATGCAATGATAGTGTAATATTCACAGATCAATAAATGTAATATATCAGATAAACAAAACAAAAGACAAAAATCACATAATCTTATAAATAGATGCAGAAAAAGCATTCAATAAAGTACAGCACCCATTTATGATAAAAACACTCAGCAAAATGGGAGTACAGGGAGCATACCTCAACAGAATAAAGGCAATATATGAAAAATCTATAGGCAGCATCATACTCAATGGGCAAAAACTAACAGCTTTCCCATTAAGATCAGGAAAAAGACAAGGATGTCCACTTTCACTACTTCTATTCAACACTGTACTGGAAGTCCTAGTCACAGCAATCAGACAAGAAGAAGAAATAAAAGACATCCAAATTGGAAAGGAGGAAGTAAAACTGTCATTGTTTGTAGATGCCATAATAGTATACATAGAAAATCCTATAGACTTCACCAAAAATCTACTTGACCTAATAAATGAATTTGGGAAAGCAGCAGGATACAAAGTCAATATCCACAAATCGAAGGCATTTTTTGTACACCAACAATGAAATGTTGGAAACGGAAATCAGGGAAGAAATCTCATTTGCCATATCAACAAGAAATACAAAGTACATAGAAATAAACCTAACCAAGGAGATAAAAGACCTGTACTCAGAAAACTGCACAACACTGAATAAAGAAATTAAAGAAGACACATATAAACAGAAGCATATACTGTGTTCATGGATTGGAAGAATTAACATCATCAAAATGTCCATACTACCCAAAGCAATCTTTAGATTCAATGTAATCCCTATTAAAATACCGATGACATACTTCACAGATATAGACCAAACATTTCAAAACTTATATGGAACCACAAAAGACCCCAAATAGCTTCAGCAATTTTCAGAAAGAAGAACAAAGCAGGAGGGATCACAATATCTGACATCAAATTATATTACAAGACCACTTTCATCAAAACAGTCTGAGAACAGACACAAAGAATCAAGAACAGACACATAGATCAATGGAAAACAACAAAGAGCCTAGAAATAAACCCAAGTCTCTATGGCCAATTAATATTTGACAAAGCGGGCAGAAGAATAAATGAGTAAAAATAGCCTCTTCAACAAATGGTGTTGGGAGATCTGGATAGCTACATGCAAAAAAAAATTAAACTCAACCACCAACTTACACCATACACAAAAATAAACTCAAGATGGATAAAAGACCTAAATATAAGTTGCAACATCATAAAAATCCTAGAGGAGAACATAGGCAGGAAAATCTCAGATATTCCATGCAGCAATATTTTCATCAATATGTCCCCTAGAGCAAAAGACATAAAGGAAAGGATAAACAAATTCAACTTCATCAAATTAAAAAGCTTCTGCATATCTAAAGAAAACATCAGCAAATGAAGAGGGAACAAACCACATGGGAAAATATTTTTGCCAATGGTAACTTGGGCAAGGGTTTGATCTCCAAAATACATAAAGAACACACACGACTCCACTCCAAGAAGACAAACAACCCAATTGAAAAATGGGCAAAAGACCTGAACAGACATTTATCCAAGGAAGATATACAGAGGACCCAGAGACATACGAAAGAATAGCCATCAGAGACATGCAAATTAAAGCCACAATGTATTACCACTTCACACCAGTCAGAATGACCATCATAAACAAATTGAGAAACAAGTGCTGGTGAGGTTGTAGAGAAAAGGGAACCCCAGTGCACTGTAAATGGGAATGCAGACTGGTGCAGCCACTGTGGAAAACAACATGGAATATCGTCAGAAAACTAAAAATAGAACTTTTTTGACCTAGCAATTCCACTGCTGGGATTATACCCAAAGAGCCCTGAAACACCAATCCAAAAGAACCTATGCACCCCAATGTTCATAGCAGCACAATTTATAATAGCCAACTGTTGGAAGCAACCTAAGCATCCATCAGTAAGTGAGTGGATCATAAAACTATGGTACATTTACACTATGGAATACTATGTAGCAGAAAGAAGGAAGAAGCTCCTACCCTTCATGAGAGCATGGATGGATCTGGAGAGCATTATGCTAAGTAAAATAAGCCAAGTGGTGAAAAAAATACTATATGATTTCACCTATGAGTAGAACCTAATCAACAAAACAAGCAAGCAAGCAAGCAAAATGTAACCAGAGACATTGAAATAAAGAACAAACTGACAGGAACCACTGGGGAGGGAGAGAATAATGGGGGGTAGGGGAGAAGGTTTTCAAGGACACATGGACAAAGCCAAAGGGGGGTAGGTTCAAGGGTGGGAAATGGGATGGGTGGGGTGGGGGGTAGTGGTGGGGGAAATGGAGACAACTGTAATCGAACAACAATAAAAAAGAAAAAGAAAAATAGTGCCATTTATATGTAGAATCTAAAAAAAAAAATCAAACTTATAGAAAATGGTTGTTGTCAGGGACTGAGGAGTAAGGGGAAAGGGGATAAGTTGGCAAAAGGGTACAAAATTTCAGTAGTAAGATGAGTAAGGTCTGAGGATCAATGCATCACTTGATGACTATAGTTGATAACACTATGTTGTATAATTAAAGTTTGCTAAGAAAGTAAAACTTGAATGTTCTCACCAAAAACAAAACAAAACAAGAAAAGAAATATATGAGGTAATGGATATGTTAATGAACTTGATGAAGAAAATCCCTTCACAATGTATAAGCATATCAAATCAGCACATCACACACTTTAAATATATTATAATTTTATTTGTATAATGAAACTGCAAAATCCTGATGAAAGAAATAAAAAACCTAAATAAATGTAAAGACATACTATATTCATGGATTGGAAGGCTCAACATAGTAGAGATGTCAATTTTCCCCAAAGTGATCTAGAGATTTAACAAAATTCCAATCAAAATCTCAGCCAGTTTTTTATAGATATTTATAGATAAACTGATTCTAAATTTTATACAGAAAGGCAAAGAGACTGGAAGAGACATTTTTGAAAAAGAATGAAGTTAGAAGAATCACACTATCTAATTTTAAGGTGTGCCATAAAACTACATTAATCAAAATGCTGTGCACTAAAAAAAGAAGTAGACACATAGATCAATGGACCAGAATAGTGAGTGAATCATTAGACCAAAATGAGTATGGCCAATTGATTTTTGATTGAGGAGCAAAGCCAATGCAATTGAGGAAAAAAATACTGATTTCATTAAATAGTGTTGGAACAATTGGACATCTATATGCAAAACAGTAAACCTTGGCCTAATATAAAACTTAATTATAAAATTTAATTTTACTTTATGCAAAATATACTCAAAATGTAACATAGATCTAAATGTAAAGCATAAAACTATAAAACTTTTAGGAAAAAAACATAGAAAATCTTTATGACCTGGAGTTAAGACCAAAAGCTCAGTCCATAAAATTAAAAGTTAATAAATCATACTTCATCAAAAATAAAAATTTTTCTCTTTGAAAGATGATGTTAGAACACTGAAAGGACAAGACATGGTTTGGAAGAAAATATTTGCAGATCACTTATCCAAAAAGAACTTTTAAACGAAATATGCAGAGAACTTTCCAAACTCAAAACTAAAAAAACACCCAATTTGAAAATGGGCACTTGAAAAACCGGGGTACCCCTTTGTAAAGTACATGATTATCTAACCACTATGCAGCATACCTGAAACTAATATAGAATAATATTGAATATAAATTGTAATTGAAAACATTTTCAAATGGACAAAAGACTTGAACAAATACTTCACCAAAGAGCATATGCGGATAAGTCCAACATCATTAGCCATTAAGGTAAATGCAAGTTAAAATTAAGACAAGATGCCACTGCACACCTATTAGAATGGTCAGAATTAAAAATACTGAGAATACCAAGTCCTAGCAATGATGCTTAACAACTGGAGCTCATATGCATTGCTAATGGAAATGCCATAGCCCTACTGGAAAACACTTTCACAGTGTTTAACTTTATAGTTAAACAGACACTTACCTTACAACCCTGCCATCCCACACTTAGGTATTTACCCGAGAGAAATTAAAACTTAAGGTTGCATAAAAATCTGTACACAAATGTTTACAGCAGCTCTATTCATAATTGGCAATAACTGGAAACATCCCAAAAGCCCTTCAACAGCTGAATGAATAAACAAGCAAACTATTGATTCACACAACAACATGGATGACTTTCAAAGGCATTATGCTAAGTAAAAGAAGCCAGTCTCAGAGAAGCCAGTCTCAAAGGTAAATACATAGATACAGACACATATATAAACATATAATTTAAGGAGGTTTTTATAATTGGAGAAAGTGATTATAAAATTTCCATGAAGGCAATTAATCCTAGAAAATAGTCAAAATAAAAGAATGACAAGGGGAGATTTTTTCTACCTCATATCAGATAATTCTACCAAGCCAACCATGATTAAGTCAGTATGGTGCTGGCCTAGGAATAGACAAAGGATCACTGGTACAGAACAAAGAATTCAAAAGTAAAGCCAACATATTTGAGAATTTAATGGGACAAATATACTATTTTAGTTCAATGACAAAGGAGATTGTTTTTTAAGTACTAGTTTTATTAAAAATGTAAGGGCAAAAAATAAAAACAATTACAATTCTACAAAAATAGCATAGATATATACAGGCTATACAACCTGGGTGGCTAGAACCCTTTAAACAAGATGGGACATTAGGAAAGTATAAAAACAAGGAAAACTATTTGGCTCCATGTTTTTCAAATGTTTAGGAAAAAAAGAGCAAGACATCTATTAAACAATCACTGTTAAAAAAGCACATGCAATGGAGGAAATAGAGTATTTGTGCCTTTAATGTAGTCACTGTCTTCCAAATGTATAATATTGATAAACCAGTCAAAATATGGTTAGGATGGAAAACAGGCAATTCAGAGAAAAGCAAAACCAAGAAATATATTAAAATAAACTAGCAGTCTGGAAAATTCAAATTAAAATAACAAGGAGATATTAGGCAAAAATGAAAGTCCGATAATGTATAATGCTGCCAGGGACATGGGGGGAAAGTACTTCACCACATGGCTGGTGAGACTAGGAGTGAAATATTAAAGCCTTTAGGGAAAACGACCTAGCAATATCTATATTTAAGTTAAGAATCTTCATGTATTTCAACAGAACCAAGTCACTCCTAGGGATCTATCCCATGTAAATGAAAAGTAGTGTTATCTAAGTACCACTAACCGTGGGGAATATGAGCGAGTGTGTGTGCTGCAACACTGTGCTATCAAGCCATGGGAAACAAAATGAATACCCATCCACAGGGGAGTTATTTGACAGCTTTAACACATCTGTAGCACAAAAAAAATTATACAGCCATTAAAAAGAAATACCTGGTGACTTATAAAGCAAAATATAGAAAAGTGCATAAAATGCAATCCTTTTGAAAGAAAGAGAAATATTGATCAAAAACTATGTATGTGTTATATTTATGTATGGTTAAATGAACACATATATGAGTATATATGTACCATGTATTTCCCCTATAATCATATAAGCATAGAGAAACACACAGGAGGACACATACAAGGTTGTCAGCTTGGGCTCTCCGGGGATGTGGGGAGTGATCTGAGTAAAGCTGGGGTAGGAGGAGAATAGAGAAAGAAGGAAGCTAAACCAAAAAAAAAAAAAAAAAAAGTAAAGAAATAAAAGGCTGCCCCCGCAAAACAGAAACCACTTCAGTATATATGATAATGTCACCTCCATGCATTTCTGTAAATTATAATATATGAGTAGTAATAAAAATTCAATTAAAAAAAGAACAAGAAAGAAGGGGACCAGATGCATTTAACAGAGGATACAACTACCTTATCACATTTCAAAGGATATTACAGAAGGTTCATCCTAAGTCTGTTGCTTAACTTTGGATTCCATCTACCCAAATACACAGATTCCCATGCAGTTCTTTTTCCCCTGTAATATCCCCTGACCATATAGTACAATGAACTCTGTAGAATCTATTCAACAGGAAATTGGAGTTCCTTCTAGGAAACCCAGGGCCACCTCTGCCAGTTGTAGCAGCAACTGTGGTCACACCTTCCTGCCACCAAGAAAACCAGGAGCGAGAGCAGGGACAGATGTTGGGTACAACTCCAGGGAAAACCATTCACATGATATTTTATGTGAGTGCTGCATCCTAGAATTGTGCGATATAGCGGTCCTGCCCAGGAATGTTCCTAATTTCATGGAATTAGGAAAAAAACAGAATTAGAAAATTCCTGTGACCATAAGCAGGGATTCCTGCACAGATGAAGGTGGAGGGCATTGAGGCATGAGTGTGAGAATTGGGACAAAGGTATAGGGCAGCAGAGTGAGATGAGATGGAGCAGGTATAGGGGAGAGAGGAGGCTAGATATGCATTTACGAATCACAACATGACAAGTTTTCTAAATCAAGAACTATTTCTATGCAGCACCTGATAATAACATGAAATTTAAATATCATCATGTAGCAATAGTATAGGCCTGTCTTTACTCAGCATTTAATTCTCATAGTCAGAATCTTAACCTTTAATCAGACAGGTAAATACTGAGGATGTGAGAACAAGCAAAAACTTGCAGAAGTTGGCTGTCATTTTTAGTCTCTCTCGTGACCTGAGTTAAAGTTTTAATAGTCAACTTTTGAAGTAACTTGTTTGAGGGATTTATTGGATGCTTTAGGCATCCAATCAGTTCCAAATATTTTCACCTTACAAATGGAACTGTAGACTTAATTAAAGCTCACCACAATTACCTAGTGCTTATTCAACTGTTCTGTAAGAAGCAGTAGGCAATGTCTGTGATCTGATGTCTACCTTCATCTGCAAAGCCTAAAAGCCTCAAAACACAGTGGGGACCCAGGACGTCACCAGAACTTTTTTTTTTTTTTTTAATTTCAAAAGCACATGCATTCCATCTTTCTACTTTACACCTCTCGCTTCTCTTCCTTCTCTAATATGGACTCTTTCACACGGACACACTGTCATATAACGAAACCCTGACTTAAAGGACTTTCAAGTGTATTCATGCTCGGCATAGTTTCCACAGTGAATCCTCTCCTGGAATGTAATTGCTAAGCTCTATCTAAGCCCACAGCTGGCACACATAACAAGCCTAGACTCTCATCAGTGCAGAACATCCCGTGGCCTAAGCAGGCAGTCATGTCACCTTCACTGAAACTGAGACCATCAGGCAGAGCTCCTCTCATATCAAGGGTTTTAGAGGTAGGCTCATGATTCTATGTTGACAGTAAGACTTGCATATCAACCAAGAGTCTGACCTAAAAGAAGGAAGACTCAAGTATGAGCCAAGGGTTATTTACAGCCTTCTAGCACTCTTAAGGCAGCCTGGCAAAGACCTCTAGGAGAGTAAGAGACATTTTCACTTATTTCTGATTCTGTCCAACCAGCAGATGAGTCACATAGCTACAGCCAAGATTACCTGATCATATTTCCCCCTTGACATAAGTTAATCAGGACAGTGACAGCAGAAGGAGCCAAGGGAGAGAATGACTCAAATATCCAATTGCCGAAGGGAGCCTGGTAAGGGGCATAACCCGTGAGTAGAATCAGTGACCAAGTCAGCCCCTCCAGAGTCAGCAGAGAAAAACAAGTGGTTTGTAGTTACAACTTCCTTTTTTTTTTTTTTAGTTAGTTATAATTGTCTGAATCAACATTTAAAAAGAAAAATTTGGCTAACTTCCATCTAAAAAGAAACTCTATCAGCACAACCTATTGCTTTGGCTGTCAAAATGGAAATATCTTGGCCAGTATCTTGGTTGAAAATTTATTATTATGGATTCAGAGAAGTCAGAAATGAGCAAAGTTCTCATACGTTAGCCTAGTATACACTGTCAAAGGTCATCAGCTTTAATTCCTCCTAGAGACCTTCTCCACCCTAAGTCCTAACTCTTTCTTGCTAATCAATTGCTATAAAGACTTCTTGAAAAACAGTTTATTTTGGAAATTGTCATTTCTCTTTCTTAAACTGATATTACTAGGACTTTACATTTTGAAAGCTAGCACTAGCAATTAATCCCCACCAAGAAAACAATTAAAAATAAAAAATAGCCAGCTCTCCAGAGATGCATAAGCTACACATTTCTAGCAACTCCAATACTCTCTTATTTGGGAAATTATCAAGTGTTGCTTCATAAATGTATTTGTGAACCACAAGGGTTTTTCAGTTGGTCAGGACATTTTCCTATTTAAACATTGATTTAGAAACCTTGCCAAGTAAACCAGGAAATCAAGAGAGCAAAATTATGCAGCACATAAAGAAAGCAGCTGCATTTCTCCAACCCTAGTAATTTAAACAGTCGTTTCTTTAAACAAAAATGAAGAGGAGGAAAAAAGAAAAGCAAATCTGGCATCACTAATCTCATTTCATTACACTGGTAACATAAAATATCAGTCATCAAACATATTTGATGGAAAACATTTGCCCATTGTGTTGGTGTTCTTAAAAAGTGAAACCTACAATATAGTACAGAAATTTAATATCGAATTACATTTGAAGGATCATTTCAGTAATTAAGTGAGAAAATGATTTCAAGCAGATGCCTTTCAGTTTAAAAGCATACCCCAGGCAAAATTCCCCAGCACTGAGAAAGATCAAGAGCATTAAAAGATTTAGGAACGTCATACACAAGCATGCGTGCACACACACACAGTTAAGGATATAGAATGTGTACCTTGAACAATAAAATACAATGTATAAGAAGATGTACTTCACAAGACGTAGATAAAGCAAGCAGGTTGTCTTCATCTGCTTAGCATACAATAAGGAGAGAGAGACATAGAGATTCTTGCCTAAAGATTTACTGTATGACTTTTATGATGTTTTGTAGTTAAGTACTGGCCCCATGTTTAACATTTCAAATTGCACAGATAAAATCTTTGTGGATATTTACTTAATCTCCTGTTTAAGCCCGAGTGGGCACTACTAAAGCTCTTCTGGGCTGAAAGTGTGCTGGAAATCATCATACTCCTCTCCAACTCATAAGATCCCTTCATCTAAACTTTTGCCAATGACAGAGAAATATACACAAACAGGTTTGGTTCTTTAATAAACTTTAGAACACCAGTGATCAGGAGCAAGGAGAATTTCTGAAATTATTTCTATATAAGTAGCTACCACAATCTGATGAGGCTGCGTAGAGAAGATACACTCATGTCTTGAAAAGGAAACAAGATAAATATAAAAGTGATGACCCTATAATTTAACTGAAATGATCTTTTAAAATGATACAAAGAATAGAATTTTCTGGATTCTTTGTTTATCTTTTTTGGGTCCAGGGATGTGCTATGATTGTTAGCTTTTGTTGTAGGGACTCTTAAAGAAAGGCAAAAAGACCACCGTGTTAGATATGCTGAATGATCACAGTATTAGTTTGCTAGGAGTGCTATAACAAAATATGACAAATTGAGTTGCTTAAACAACAGAAATCTGTTTAAACTTCCTCACAGTCTGGAAGCTAAAAATCCAAAATCAAGGTGTCAACAGGATTAGCTTCTTCTGAGGCACTCTGTTGGTTTATAGACAGTCATCTTCTTCTTGTGTCTTCTTGTGTCTTCACGTGATCATCCCTCTGTGTGTGTCTATGGCCTAATTCCCTCTTCTTACAAAGACACCAGTCATTTTGGATTAGGATCCATCCATATGACCTCATAAGTTACTTTCATAAAGGCCCTAATCACCAAATACAGTCACATTCCAAGGTACTGGGGGTTAGGACTTTATAAAACATATGAATTTAAGGGGACACAACTTCTCCCATAAAGTCCTCTTACTGAAAACAACTTAAAAATGCAGAGAAAAATATTTTGTAAACATTTTTAATCTATTAATGATGGGTCAGTCATTTGTCTTCTCTCTCTGAGATCCAGTTTCCTCATCCTTAAGACAAGTGTAGTCTTTCCAACCTTAAAGCATTGTTTTGAGATTAAATTAAATAAGACAACATGGGTAGAATTTTCAGCATCATGTCTCATTCACAGTAGATGCTAGCATTGTTATAAAAACTAGTTTATTCAAAAGCAATGTATCTCAGTTAGAACCAGTCATAGAATCTTTCCTTGACTGGTCTGCATTCAACCCTCCCCCAGTCCCTGATCAACTTTTTCTCTCTTGCTTACCTCCAAACCCATATGTGATTATATCAGGCCTGAGAGAAACAAAAAGTACGCATACAGAGAGGGTTGCAAAGTGATATGAACAGCCAAACACCTACACAACATCCTACAACGGGCATCAGCTGAGCACCACAGACTCCAGGGATGCAGCTCCCGCCCAGTGAATGCCAGCTCAATTCAGTTATGGTGCCTGCTCTTTGGTTAATGTGAGAGAGTTTCCTTTATCCTTCTAAATAAGCCCTTATGTCACTTGAGAAAATGAAGGTAGCAAATTTCTGTTCCTCACAACAAAGGAGTCTTGACTAGTATGACGTATTTCTATAACTTGAGCCACTACTTTCTTTCTCTCTCTGGAATAGCAGATAACCTTGCACAGACAGGCGAAAAGGTTACATCCACTCAAGCTTGTCTGAGGAACACATTTGACTCTTATTTCACTGAATCAACACTATTGCTGTTCTAAAGACAAGTCTGCAACATTCCTGTGAGTGAAAGTGGACCCACTTGATGGCTCATTTCTCTCTGGGACTCATCAATTCCTTTGGAATCACATGCATCTCAATCAGAACAGCAGCCTCTTGGCAGCAAAATTCAGTCCATGTTCCAAAATAATTCCAGTGTGTACATAGGTCAAAACTCCAGAGGCATCTCTTTAAATAAAAATTAGAAATTAAACTATTGACCTAAATACAGGAAAAATATACAAAGGCAAACATCTTTAAGAAACTGAGGAATGAATTTAAAATAAAATCTCCAAATACAATTGAAAAAGCATTTTTATGGCTCCAGCCATACTCAACAGTTTGCTAATGTTTTCATGTAAGCAAACATATTTAAAACTCACACCAAGTCCTCTTACAAAATCAGAAGCCAGGTCCAAAGGCAGCCATGGGACTTATGCTGGTCTGTGAGCCCAAGAAATGTGTGGTTACTGCTGACAGGTTAGGCTTTTATCTACTTTAGACAAAATAGACTTTTTGGTAAGAAGTATTACCAGAAATTTAAAAAAAAAAAAGATAAAAGGATTAAACAGTAAAATATAGAAATTCTAAACATGTGTGCATTTAATAACATAATTTCAAAATATATAACCACTGACATAAAAGAAAAGAAATTTAAAAATCAAATATTATAACTACAAAAATTAGAACATATATTTCCCCCACGGGCCAATTTACCCAAAAGAATAAAGAAAACTGACACATGGTTGAGGAGGACAGGAAGCTTTGACTGTTTATCTGACTCTTAGCTAGAAAAGGAGAGAGATTCTCAGATGGACACAGGAGCAGTTCTCTAGAAAGCAAGTGTGGAAGCCCTACACATTTGAAGGAGAAGTTATTCGTTTGAAGGTTTTTTAGCCCCTCAATTTAGTCCAAAGTATAACATGTGATCCAGGAGCTAAGCTATTAGGCCTTTACCTAGTGATAGCACCATCCTAAGCTCAAATGGATTTAACATGTTAGCAAGTGTCCTTTTTTTTAAACATTTTCAGATGTAAACTTATACCAGGTTGAATTATATGAAATCACTATTTCTGTAGGTATAAACTGGTTGACTATCAGCGATTTTATACATGCAACCAAATATATTTATATATGTGTATGCTTTGTCACAAAAAAAGAAAAGTCTTCTTTTATAGGTTTCACACATTAGAATATGCTTAAATAATGTTTCCACAGAACTTTTGAGGAAAACAAAGCATATGGACAGAAAAGGATAATCTAGTGAACATAATTTTTCCCCAAATTTCTTCCTGTTAGATAGATAGATAGATAGATAGATAGATAGATAGATAGAGATCTAAACTTATAAAAAGTCATTATATCATATTATAAGCATTAGTTTTGCAAGTGACACCTAACAGAACACGCTACAGATGTCCACCCCATAAAATGTTCATCTTCTAAAAATGTGTTGTCTCAAATAGGTCAATAGTCTTTACAGGTCAGCTGAGACTTTAAAGTGAGTTAAATCTCATTTTTCTTGGCTCTTAACAAACTCTTCATGACCACTCTGTAATCTGTTCTCTGCCGTGGTACACTTATTTTCCTCCTTCTCTCAATTCCCCTCCCCAGCTGCAAATATACAGCAGCTATAGGATTTATAACCTCACTCTACTGTCCAATCTCAGGCTTCAGCATCTTGATTGAACCATTAGTCTCCAATTCATTGATCCAATTCAGCTATAGTGTATATCCCTTTCACACGAGGTTTTATCTTTTTCAGCTGATTTAGAGGCAGGCCTTAAACTGGCAAGTCTCCATCAATCAACAAATAGAAATTTGTTTTTATTATTTATGTCATCATTTTTTTCTCCTTCAAAATGCTGAGAAGAAAGAAAGTAAATCAGAGTACTTGAAGCATAACGATTAAACTTTTTTCATCTACAGATGTGTTTATTATGCTAAAACACTTCATTAAAACATTGAACCTTATATTAAAAGGTTTTAAGATATGCTAAAAATCAAAATATTTTAGAATTATGCTTATAGCTGCTGATGATACAAAATGATATATAAAAAGGTACACTGGAAATTTTTGACAAATTGGCAAAAAGTATATTCTGCACATTATTGTCTTGTCAAAATTCTCACACTTGCTTCTAAGGTCAAACTTGAACTACCAAGGGAGTCTTGCTAAGACATAAAACTACAATTATAATTTATCCATATGATAACCAGGATTGATCTGAGGGTTAAAGGTGACTCACTCAGGAAATACAGATTTGCTGATGAGATTTTAAAGAGATTGACTAATAAAAAGAAGGAAGTCACTAAAGCATCTACATTCATCAGGGACTTGAGAACTGTAATTCAGCCTAGAACCATCTAGTTTTACAAGAATATTTCCTTCAAAAATCACAGGAAGAATTTTTTTCCTTTGACAAATTCACTCATGCTGAGGAACAGTTTGAAGTAATGGAGAATGTATTCCTCCTCCAGATCATGAATAAATATAAAAAGTAAGGAACAAATTGTTCATGTAAAATTTCTTATTGACATAAATTTTTAAATTTATGTTAACATTTTACCTAACATAATTAAACACTTAAAATACATGTTTCTATTTTAAAATGGTTTTATTTTTTATTAAAGACATTTTAAGTAATTTAAATATTAATTATTTTACTTTCATTTCTGCTCATGAAGAATTAACTTACAGGAATTGCTGTCCCACTGCAAACATTTGGGAACACACATAAAATATGTGAAATAACTTTTCAGACATTAACAGTAGGCAGCACAGGAAATTGATTTTTGAGTGAAGGGAATCAAATTAAACAAGCTCTATGATCACCCCCAGTTTACTGCCTAAAGGCATTCTCCAGGTTGCAGGGCAGCAACAGGAAACTCAGAGCCTATCAAGCCGTCTGAGTTAAGGAAACAGAGATCAGAGCTCAGGGAAGCTGAAGCAGCTAGAATGTGCAGGAGTACTGGAAAGGAAGAAACTGGCCAGAGAAAGAGCTCTGGAGACCTGAACAGAGTCCTCTTCTACTCTTTGATTGACTCCTGGTCCATGTATGTCTCGAGTAAAACTTCATGAGGCCTCAGAAAAAACATTGGAAATTAGTAAGCCGAACAATTTCCAGGGCTAAAACAAGGTGGAGAATAGTTGGCATCTCACCATCCAGAGTGAAGGGAATTCATAATATGTGAAGCCTAAGGTAGAATCCTCGGAAGGGTCTTTCCTTACTGGTTGGGCTAAATTAGACCTTAAATAAAGCCTATACATTATAGCCCTAAGGAACTATCATTATAAAGCTTAAAAGTAACCCTCAAGTAGATAGAAACTGGCCCCAAGTTATATGTCAGAAAAAGGTCCAACCATCTTTAAAGGAATCCAACAAAATCAAGCACTCAAAAAGTGAAAGTCACAATGGCTGCCACCTAATGAAAATTACTGGACTTATGAAAAAGCAGGAAAACACAATCTTTATCCAGTAGAAAAAACAACCAATAGAAATAGACCCATAAATAATAGAAATGATAGAATTAGCAAAGTCCTTCAAAATTGAATTTTAAAATCTTATAAATGCACCCAAGGATGTTAAGATATGAAAAAAAGCAATGTCTTAAAATATCAGTTATTTGAAGTCTTGATTCAGTTGGGGTTCTTATACAATATATCAAAATTGTCCATGATGGCCTTGCAAATTAGTTACCATTATTCAATTCAATCACATTCTTCTATAAAAGTAACTTTGGTTCTTCATTACCTTCAAAAGATAACTCAAATTATAGGGCATTGTTTTCCAAAAATGCTCCAGACCTGAGTCACCAAACTTTTCTGTGAAGGACCAGATTGTAAACATTTTTTGGTTTTTCAAGGCATATGGTATCTTTTTTGACTACTCAACCCTGCTCTTGTAGAATGATAGTAACCATAAACAATATGCAAACAAGTGGGTGTGGTTAGATTTGGCCATCAGGCCATGACTTCCTGAAACTTACTGTAGAGTTTTCTAGTACGAAAGCCACTAGCCAATGTTTTCTTCTAGAAGTTTTATGGTTTCAGGTCTTGCATTCAAGTCTTTAATCCATTTTGAATTTATTTTTGCATGTGGTATAAGATAGTGGCATAGCTTCTTTGTCTGCATATAGTTTTCCAGTTTTCTCAACACCATTTATTGAAGTCTATCTTTTGCCCATTACATATTCTTGCTTCCCTTGTCATAGATTAATGGACCATACATGTGTGGCTTTATTTCTGGGCTTTCCATTCTATTCCATTGATTTGTGTGTCTGTTTTTGTGGCAGTACTATGCTGTTTTGATTACTATAGCTTTGCAACGTAGTTAGAAATCAGGGAGGATGATGCTTCTGGCTAGGTTCTTTCTCAATATTGCTCTATTTTGGTTCTTTGTGGTTCTATACAAATTTTAGGTTTTTTTTTCTTGTGCTTCTTTGAAAAATGCCATTGATATTTTGATGGGGATTATATTAACATAGGTAGTAAGCTTTTTGACACCTATCTCAGCAATATTTTCTTGGACCAGTCTCCTCAGGCAAGAGAAACAAAAGCAAAATTAAATAAATAGCATTACAGCAAACTAAAAAGCTTTAGCACAGCAAATGAAAAAATCAATAAAATGTAAAGACAACCTCTAAATGAAAGAATATATTTGTAAATCATACATCTGATAAGGAACTAATATGCAAAATTTATAAAGAACTTCTACAATTTAATATATTTTTTAAAAAATTTAAAAAATAGGCAGAGGCCCTGGCCTGGTAGCTCAGTTGGTTGGAGCATCATCCTATGTGCCAAAAGGCTGTAGGTTTGATTCCCAGCTGAGACACTGCCTAGGTTGAAGTCTCCATCCCCAGTCAGGGCAAGTTGGGGAGGCAGCCAGTTGATGATTCTCTCTCACATTGATGTTCTCTTTGTCTCTGTCTCTCTCTCTCAATTTCTCTCTCTCCCCCTTCCCCTTTCTCTAAAATCAATAAGCATATCCTCAGGTCAGGATTACAAAAAAAAAAAAAAAAAGACAGAGGACTTAAATAGACATTTTTCCAAAGAAGACATACAGATGGTCAACAGCACATGAAAAGATGCTCAACATCACTGATCAACAGGACAATGCAAATCAGAACCATGGAAAGATATCACCTCACACCTGTAAAAATGGCTATTAACAAAAAGATTTTTAAAAAAACAAGTACTAGTGAGCATGTAGAGAAAAGGGAACCCTTGTGCACTATTGCTGGGAATGCAAATTGGTATAGCCTCTATGGAAAACAGTATGGAGGTTCCTCAAAAAATTAAGAATAGAACTACCATATGATCTAGCAATTCCACTTTTGGGTATTTATCCAAACAAAACAAAAATACTATTTCAAAGAGATGTATGCACCCCTATGTTCATTGAGGCACTACTTATAATAGCCAATTATGGAAGCAACCTAAGTGTCCATCGATAGATACATAGATAAAGAAGATGTAAAATATATATAAGTATATATGTACATATAAATATATAAATATACATATAAGTATATATATATATTCACTCAATGGAACATTAGCCATAAAAAGAATGAATTCTTGCCATTTCCAACAACATGAATGGACTTGAAGGTACTATGCCAAGTGAAATAAGTAAGACAAACAAAGACTAATACCATATGATTTCACTTATATGTGAATCTAAAAAGCAAAACAATGAACAAACAAAACAAGACAGAAACAGATTCATAAATACAAGAACAAGCTGGTGGTTACCAGAGGGGCAGGGATTCGGGGCTGGCAAAACAGGTGAAGAGGATTAAGAGCAACAAACTTCCAATTATAAAATAAAAAAATCATGGGGATATAATATTCTGGTGATGGATGTTAACTAGACTTATTGTGGTAACATTTTGTAATGTATATAAATATCAAATCACTATGATGTACACCTGAAACTAATTGGATATTGTATGTCAAATATACTTCAGTTTTAAAAAGCCACTAGACGCACTGGTTAT
The DNA here is from genome assembly GCA_004027475.1 of Anoura caudifer. NCBI lineage: Eukaryota > Metazoa > Chordata > Mammalia > Chiroptera > Phyllostomidae > Anoura > Anoura caudifer. Next base: position 76,882 of record PVKU01007129.1, read on the forward strand.
TTCAACTGAAATTCAAATTACCTAAAGCTAAAATTAAGTAAAATCAAAACTTCAGTTCCTCAACTGAACACGTGGCACGTGCGAACAGTACACACAGAGAACATCTCCACCATCAGAGTTCTACTGGACAGTGCTGCTCTAGAGACCGCGTGCATCAGCGTGGCACCAAGTAACTACACCAAGAAATGCCGGTTTCTTTATGCACTTGGAAATTTGCTTACCTATCTGGACATGCTGAACCAGGCTCTCTCTCTAAAGGTGAAATCCAGATTTCTGCAGAGTGAGTCATATGTGTACTAAATATGGACAACTTCTCTGTTAAAAATGAGGTTCTTAACATAGTTTCATCGTAAGTTTAAGTTTTAATCCTACTTTATGCCTTTGATTATTCCTCTTGTACTTCTGCCTATTATTCCTACCCAATTGCTATGTCACACATTACAGTTGTAACATAAAAATTAGCACCTCTGACAATGACAATGAGACAAACAAAAGAATTATTATCCTAAAGAAATCTGATCAGTGACATCTTTTACATGTAAAATGCTCTCATTTTCTATGTTAAATTACTAAAAAGAAAAAAACCTTTCTGAGCATGTATGGTAGATACTATGCTTTCTCCATTCAAGCTTTCTCTCCACTTAAGTGTGTCTTTTAGCAAATTAAAAGATATCCTCACCTCATCCAAATTTGAATACAGAGCATGTTCAGGGTATGAGATCTGCAGCCAGGCTACCAAGATTCAAATCCCAGCTCTACCAATTGTTACTCTGTGTGAACCTGAGTAAGACACTCAACCTCTCTGTGCTTCAGTTTCTTCACCTATTAATGGTGAATATCATTTTAGTTCCTACATTGGATTCCTGCATTGGATGAGTTAATAAATGTCAAAGCCTTAAAATAGTACCTGTATATAATAAATGCTATCATGTATTAACTATTCTTATTTTTGTTATATCAACATTAAGGCAAAATTTTATAGCTTCAATTACCAAATGAACTTATTATAAATTGGACATATTGGACTCATTATAAACTGAACTCATTCTTGTATAGTAGGAATAACACTATTGTGAGAGTCCCCCATACAGCAAGTCTCTGTCAACACAAGTGTAAACAAATGTTAAAGCCTAAAGTATTATTGAAAATAGGCATCTCTTTTATGGACCATAGAAGCTACTCTCCTACTTTTATCGTGCTATTATTCTTTATTTTTCACACATTTGGAAATACTCTAATGGAATTTTATTCAGTCTGAATTCATGTGCTTGCATTTATGTATATGCATCATTTATGAACGGAAACAAAAAATAGGAAAAGTACAATATCTTGCAAAGAAATTATACAATGCTTGTCCTTTCTTTGTATATCAGTTTCCTATTGCCACAATAAAACTGCATAACAAACAACCAGAAAACCTCAGGAGTATACAAAAACAAATATTTATTTTTTGCTCATGACTCTTCTAAATGACTGAGTATTCTGCTCATCTAAGCTGTGCTTGGCAGATTGCGGCTACAGTCAGGGGTCAGCTTTGGGTTGACGAGGCAAATTTACTGAACTTGGCTGGGCTTTCTCACATGTCTGGGCCTTCAGCTGGGATGACTTGGCTGCCTCAACTCTATTCCATGTGTCTCAAGATCCACCAGACCACCCCAGGCATTTTCTGATAGTGAAGACAAGAGAGAGCAAGCACAATCATGCAAATTTCTGTATGTTGTATGTGTAGCATTCCACTGACCAAAGCTATTCATTTAGCAAAACACAAATTCCGGGTAGGAGCAACCAAAGAAATACGGGACAACAGCATGATACAGGGAAACCATTAACTGAGGCTACTGATGCAATTACTCTATCGTGCTCTGTTTTATTAACTTTATACTTCCTCTTATTGGACTAAACTCACTATTTTTGCCTCATAATCACTAGGGTTTTTAGTTTGATAAATGTTTCTTTCTTGAAATGTGGTATATTTGTGTCATAGAGTCATAGGTACCTATTTTAAAATAATTTAAATTCTAGGGTAACTGAAAGATTTTTATTTTTCTATATTCTCATTCAGTCCTACATAACATAGATCAGCCTCTGATGAAATATGCCATTTTCCAAATCTTAATTTGTTTTGCCCTTAGAAAACTTGAAAGAAACATTGATAATCCAAAATAATCGAAGATTATATGATTTTCAGTAATTTTCCAAGTATTAGAATTAAAAGTTAATTTGGCATTAAAGTATTTTCTAATACAGTAGTGAGCTTGTCTGCCATCTTCATCTTAAAAACTTCACCATAATTTCTCATTAGTTAATTCCTTGCAATGAAGACAGAATATTTCATTTTTACTATGCTGTCAGATTATATATAAAATTTTTGAGGTATGCTTTTACAAAGATAGAAAAAACTTTTCAAGATTTCTTTTTATTACTTTTTCTAATAAAAGGAATAAAAAACAGCCAATCAGAACAGCAAGAAGAAAATAGAATTTAAGAAATGAGGATAGTTTAAGGAGCTTCTGGGACAACTTCAAGTGTACCAATATTGCATCATGGGGGTGCTGCAAGGAGAGGAGAGACAGCAAGATATTGGAAAACTATTTGAAAAAAAATGAGAGAAACCTTCCTTAATTTGGTGAAGAAAATAGATATACAAATCCAGGAAGCACAGAGAGTCCAAAACAAGATGAAGCCAAAGAGGCCCACAACAAAACACATCATAAATAAAATTCCAAAGGCTAAAAGCAAAGAGCGAATCCTAAAAGCAGCAAGGAAAAAGCAGTTAGTTACCTACAAGGGAGCTCCCATAAGACTGTCAGGTGATTTCTCAAAAGAAACTTTGCAGGCTAGAATAGATAGACAAGAAATATTCAAAGTGATAAAAAGCAAAAACCTACAATGATTTCTCTACCCAGCAAAGCTATGATTTAGAATCAAAGGACAGATAAAGTGCTTCCCAAATAAGAAAAAGCTAAAGGAGTTCACCACCAAAAACAACAAACCAGTATTATATAAAATATTAAAGGGTCCTCTTCAAGAAGAAGATAAAAATGTAAACAATAAAATGGCAATAAATGCATATCTATCAACAATTGAATCTAAAAAACAAAATAAACAAACAGAAGAGAAACAGAGTCATAGATACAGAGAATGTTTTAGCAGTTGCCAGGTGGAGGGTATCAGGAGGATGGACAAAAAAAGGTGAAGGGACTAAGAAGTACAATAAGGTAGTTACAGAATAGTAATGGGGATATAAAATACAACTTAGAGAATAGAGTAGCTAAAGAACATATATATGCATGACCCATCGACATGGACAGTGGTGTGTGGATTGCCCGAGGGAGTGGAGTGGGGCTGGGTGGATAGGGACAAATGGGAACAATTTGGTACAACTACAATAGCATAAGCAATAAAATATGATTAAAAAAGATATTTAGTAGTTATTCTTGGCACTTTCAAACTATTCTCTTTTTTTCCTTTATCGGAAAAAGAAACAAAAAGCCTGGCTCTTTGAAGCCTATACCACCTAGCTATAGTACCCACTACTCCACCTTGAAGTTGCCTTCAGTGAACATCATGTCTTGCTGGCTCTCAACCACTACACCTGTTAGCACGCTCAGTCGTTTCAGCATGTAGGTGGATAAACCAGATGATACCTTCTCCTCAGTTTCTTGAATTTCTCACCTAAAACAATATTATTCTCCCCTCCTCTTCAGCCAACATTCTGTGAACCAACCCTAGACCTTTTTATCACCGTCTATAAAGCATCCATGTCAAACACCTACACTATGTCCACCATAATCTGTACTTCGACCTCACCTACTCAAAGACCCTTCAGCTACAATTCTCTGACCTCACTGAAACCTCCACTGCCTTGAAATTATTTACATAAATAATAGTGTGTGTGTATATATATAGTGAAATTTTATATATAATGAAATTAAACACATGTGTATCATAAAGGTCAAGTTTTTGTGTGTTTTTGCTTAAAATAATTCCTTTTAGGTTCATGTGTACTTCCTGAATAATACAATAATAATGTACCATCTGTCATTATCCAAAAACAAATGTGATTTACCTAGGTTGAAACTTGAGATCCACAGATATAATCCCCAATACTGCTTATAAACAATTATATCTTTAATTACACATACTCTTTCAGGAAAAATGACCACACATTTCAGCAGAATCTCAAAATCACAGGAAGGTTAAATAGATTAAGAATCGGTGACTCATTCTCCTTTTTCAGCCTAAGGAAACAGTATGTATGTCCTCAGGGGAAAAAAACTAGATGACGTACCAGCCAGAAAACAAAAAATAACAAAAAACAAAATGAAACAAAACTATCCATTCAGAACTGTAAAGGGATGTTATTCTCTTGAAAGCAGATGTCTTTCTAAATTCATTTCCAATCCTAAATTTCATAGTATTCAAGCCCACTGAATTCAATTCTTGCTGCTATGCAAAACCCTTACCTGGGTAAATACTTGAGGCAGGAAAAAAATAAAAAACTGTAACTTTCTTTTACTGTTTGTTTCCATTGGTTATTACCTCCTTAACTGCAGACATCAATGGATGCATGTGAGCTCTCTATGAAGATTAAGTATGGATGCTTTCTTTTTGAAACTATGGTTTCTTTTACAAAGGAAATGTGGGTCATGAGCACTGGGAATACATTAAGCACATAGAAAGTATAACACAGTTTTGTAACAATATAGACACATGTATAATTTATGAATCATCAATTTTTTGTGTCATGGTTCAAAATTCTAATCATCTTACAGTGTGTCTTGGGAAAGATTTCTAATGCTGCAAACTAGAACTAAAGCCTCATTTTGGTTGTTCTTGACATAATAATGCTGCTGCTATGAAAATGTAAGTTTCATGACTACTGTCCATAAAATGTTTGACAGCCACTGACAGGTATCCCTTGAAATCACTTTCAAGTGAGCATACTTTTCTGTAACACGTAAAACAATGTCCAATATCTGTTTGTTGTCAATGGACTTTTGTTTATATGTTCCCCCTTGTTCAGAGTATGTGCTATTGATTGAAAGGCAAATAAATATTTAAATAATTCTTGCCACGTGATACAGGACTTCATTCCATATCTAACAGGTGTTCTGAACCTTAACTATTAAGAGGAAGTTGTTTTTTAAACAGAAAGACTATTTCAAAAATATATATGATTATAAAATCTGAGAATGGCATTTCTCCTTTTGAAGTAATTGGACCATATGTAACCCCAGAAATTACTTTTTGCCTTCAGGAATAATAGGAAAAATGTTCTTTGCTCAATCCCCTCATTTTAAAAGATTAAAAAATAAAATATATGGGCTATCATGTTCGAGGCATCACCAGCAAACCAAAACTCACCACAAAGTAAAGTTTTTTGTTGGTTAACCGGTTCTGTGATATTATTTCAGATGAAGCCAGTATGCATTTGGGCTGGTTATACAATAACATAAATGATATTTCTATTAAGTGCAAGATTGAGAAAACTTTTCCTTCTTTGGATGTCCAAGCAAGTATAAAGTTGGTTGAGATACTGGGCTTTAGAACCGAAAGGAGGACCTAGACTCAAATTCTAATGCTTAATGATAGCTCTACTAAGAGCTCCTCCAAACTCTCAATTCCTACCCAACCACCTATTTCATATCTTAATTTGGAATATTTAATAGGCATCTCAGATTTACACATCAAAAACAAAACTCCTGGTGGGGTTTTTTCCCTTAAAACCTGCTCCTCCCATGCTTTTCCTCATCTCAGTAAATAACACCTCTAGCCTTACACTGGCTCAAGATAAAAACCAAAACAAATAAAATTATCCTTAACTCTTCCCTTTTTCCTGTGTATGACATTCAGCTAACTAATAGAATATATTGACCTTGCACTCAAATGCACTCAGAATCTGATCAATTCTGATTACCTCCATCATTACCATTCTGGTCCTAGGGTTCATCATCTTATACCCAGATTATTGCAATAAGCTCTGAACTTACCTCTCTCCATCTCTGCTTCCACCTTAAGTTCCTTCTTTTGTTTTCCATATAACACAGCAGCCAGAGTGATCCTGTTAATGTGTTTAAATTAAAACCTTATTCTTTACAATGACCTTCAAAGATCCTGCTCCCTACCCTCCTATGGTGATGATAAAATGGAGCTCACCAAAAAGTCTACTGCTGCCACCACATACCACAGACTCCTTGAAATTAGCTGGGGCCAAAGTATACAAGAACTAAGGTAAAATACTCTGCCTATTTTTTTCTCTTCTGTAATAACCAAGGGATCCATGTATTCCAAATAGCACTGGGACATTATGGCACAGGTCCATCAGTTCAGGTGCTTCAGGAACCATGTGGAGCAGAGTCCCTGTCAGCCCAAAATGGAAACAGCATGAAATAAAGTTTTGGTAATCCACTAGGATATGACATTAAAAGATGCTATAGAGACAACCTGACAACCTGGCTTATATTTCACCTGATTATCTACTCTTACCTTGAGTTCATTCACCCACTCTGTGTGGCCATTCCAGTTTCCTTGCTATTCTTTGAACAAACTAAGTACTCTCTCCACTTAGGGCTTTGCTGTTCCTTCTCATTGCAATGCTCTTTCCCTATGTCTCAGTCCCTTGACTTGGTATAGCCTTATTTAGATTCTCTATTTCTTCCTGTGTCAGTTTTAGCTGTTTATGTTGCTATGAATCTGTCCATTTCATCCAGGTTATCTAATTTTTAGCATAAAATTATTCATAACATTCCCTTATAATTCTTGGCACCCTGTTGAATTGTATACTTAAAAATGGTTGAATGTAAACATCATGATATGTAAATTTTACCACAATAAAAAAAAGGAAAGGAAATATTCCTAGTCACATGAGCCCACCAGTGACTAGTACAGAGGAAGACAAACTATGAGTGCCTGAGAGGGAGGAGCACAGGGCTAAGAGTTGAGGATATTATGAACTTCAGGCCATATAAGTTCAAGGGTATCCATTATTTTAGATAATTTCAGTTTTAATATTCCATTTGTCTTTTCCACCCTTCCATACTTTTGAGGGTGATAAGAACTCATCCAAGTGATGTTAATCCTTTGTCTATTAAGCAGCTCACACATGCCTTATATCCTTCCTTGGCTTCAATTTTAAGGGCATATTAAAGAATTTTTAGGTAAAGGGTTAAAAGAATCAATTTTGAACTCATATAAGTTGAGTTCCAATTCTTTTGCCTATATTTATAGAGTCTTTTTCCCATAGCTATTCTAGAACCATATCAAATTTTCAGATGTTTCTTAAATCATACATAATATGTATATTATCTGTAAATCCAGGTCAACTATAATTTGATTATGTAAGGAAGAATTGTGTTTCTTTTGCAAAAATACTTCTGTGGTGCATTCTGTCTAGCAGTACAGAATTTGCAGAGTGAATCTCTACTACATGTGTAGGGGTGGGTCACAGAGAAAAAAAGAGTGTTTTGATAATGGTCCCAAAGCAATATTTAAAAGCTCGGACATGGGAAAAACACAGGATTGCTATAAATTCTCACTACTTGGGGAGTTTCAATAATCCAAAGGGATTGATAGTCTAGTGGGAGTAATGATAACTAGAGTGGCACCAAATCAACAAGAAACTATAGTATTGTTCATTTATATTTCTAGATCATACACCTTGTGAGTTCAGGACAGGAAGTTGTTGGGTACTAATGTTTCCCTTGAAGTAGCATCATTGGACATATTTTGGAGAGTTGACCTTTTGTTTCTTGAATAATATGGGGTATTGGCTCCTCCGATGACATCTTCCTTACAATATCTAAAGGTACCCTATTTTTGAGCTCTTGATTCTTAGACTTTTTGTTCTTATTTTCATTTTACAGGTTAGTGGTTTTATTTAAAGGTCCCAGACATTATTTTCATTTCTAGATTTGCTTTATTGCTATTTTTGAAACTGTTTGCCACATGTTAGAGATCTTCTAAATCGGCAATTTCCTATTCCAATTTACTTTTTCTGACTACTTCCAGCTGAGCCCATTTTAAAATCACTTGTTTATTTGTCTTTATTTTATTTATAATTTTACATTTTTAACTAATCATTGATTAAGAAAAAGACTTCTAAAGTAAATTTATGTGATGCATTTTCTATTTTTCTTATCCTCTCAAAGTCAGATTTTTAATTATGCACAGCTTGGTTACTTAAATCCTCTCCTAGTCTTTCCCTTCATGCTTCATTTAACCATTTCCCCTCTGGTGAAAGGCTAACAATAAATTAACTAGTTGAAACAAATGTTAATGCACATCTGATACTTAGAATTATCTTTGAAAAATTCTAAATTCTGCAATAAATACTTACTTGTCTGTATTCTTGATCTCAAGAAAATCTTATATTATAGCTCTTATTGCAGCTCTACTCCAGGGTTTAAAGTCAACTTTTATATATCTTCCTGGTTGCTCAGCAATGCAATTATTTTTTTCCTGAAAACAAGACAGCTATACTTACTAGGCCTAATCTCCCTCAGTAAATCACACTGCTGATTTTAGGTGGGAATTTTTAGAAGTGCACAGCTCAGGAATTTGTAGATTTTCAGATATTTAAAGGAGTTGACATTATCTATAAAAGCATAGATACCCAGGTGAGACTGTGTTTAGTTAGGACTCAGAGGGTGTTTAATAGTGTGAGTCTGTTTATGACTGCCTGATTTTCAAAAATGAGAAGCATATCAGGTAAGCTTGCCAAAATATGTTTACTGATGCAAGTTGTTTTTAATCAACTGAATTTGTTTAAAACTGGGCTAATAACCAGTCTTTTCCACGTGCTGTGTTTTATCTCACCCACTAGAATATAAGGCCTGTTGAGGATATTTTCTTCATTGTTATATTCCAAAGGTAGAACCATGCCTGTCATATAATATTACTCAAAAGTATTTGTCAAGTAATAAATATATGAATGAATCAAACCTACATTTAGTCATTTACCTGTTTATGAACTTCTGCCAGTTGCTTAATCTCTTTTATCTTTAGATTTCTTTGAACGGGTGTTAATTGTATTTAATTTATGGGATTGTTGTGAGGATTAAAATTGGTTGTATATATAATACCTTTGGTAAGGTGCCTACCATATAGAAAGGTTTCAATAAGCAGTGATAGTATGTGGTGGCTTCTATTTTTCTTATTATTGTTAGATGACAGGGTAAAATATATGAAATAATTTACTTCTCTCATCTTGCTCCCCAGTATCCTTACTTCATATTGATAATCCACTACCAGAAATATACTCCAGTCATTCCAATACAACAATTCCTTAATTATTCAAAATCCATCTTTTCTTATGCGCTATTCTATCAGGACCATCACTTAACTCTTTTAAGAGCTAATAAGAGCTGATAATACCATAAATTTATTTCCTTCACAGTGCTTAGTTCCTTGCCAGAACCCAATCTCACATAACAGGAACTTAATGTACTGAAACAGCCTACGGATTTTCAGCAGGAATGGATATTGTTGTCCACCATGCTAGCATTCATCTTAAACAAGATGGGGAAGCCCAGATTCCAGACCAGGCGGTTCACCCACTTCTCCATACTGCCTTTCCCATGGTGATGAATGTGTTAGGCTATCAAATACCAGTCTGGCATATATCGGGCTTGCCTGTTCAGAGATCCAGATCTGGAAATTAAGTGAAATAAGTTCTAAAAAGTGTCCCCTGGACCACCACACCATGCATCAATCCTGAGAGCAGCTTAAATGAAGAAGCAATGTCTATAGAAGCTACATGGTTTAAGGAATTGCTGAAAATTGAGAAGAGACAGTAAAAGTACATTATTTGTTCAAGTAGTCTTTTGGTGACAAGGTGTGATAAATACCTTGAAAGACAGTGTGGTAACAGTGCTTTTTACTTTTGTTTTTAAAAAGGGGGTAGTTTAAGATAATAAATTCTATGCTACATAACTGATGAGTGACTAATAATAATACTGTGAACATACTTTGTTTGCTTGTCTTATTTCATTCAATCATCACAACAAATCTAGATGGTAGATCATTAATATCATTATCCACATTTTAGAGGTGAGATGTAGAGAGGCTACCTGAACTGTGCCATGGTTGCTAAACTGCTAGGTGGTAGAGCCAAGGTTCCAATCCAGGCCAGCCATTTGGCTCAACAGGCCTCTCTCTTAACCACCATGGTGCCCTGAACTCAGGTGATCTGTGTTCTTGTAACATAACCACTGGGTTCCATTGTTCTGGGTTCCAGTTCTCTGGGTTCTGTTGCCCACCACCAATAAGAACCGTGACTCCCAATGCCGGAGTCTTATGAAAAGCACAGGAACTATTCATTCAAAAGTTATACAGGCTTAAATAAAGCATTAAATCCCACTCACTTTAGAAATAAACAAAGTAAACACCTACAAACAAAGCCCTGCCTTCCCTTGCCAAACCAGGCCTGTCAGAGGTACTGTCTCTCAGGAAAAGAAATAGAAGTCTGTAGCTTACTGGGCAGATTCTTCTTTGAATTCCAGCTTCTTCCAGTCATCCATGCTTGGCTAGGCTCCTGTTCTTAATCCAAAAGCACATCCTCATGGTGGGCAGGTGGGTGGGAGTCCTTCTGCATCCTTTCAAACCATGTGGCCAAGACCCCGCATTGCTGCTGCATAGTCAAGAGGCTTCTTCTTCCCAAGCCACATGGTCCAGAGCAATGGCTGCCCCACGCTTGGGTTTAAATTCCTATTATGGATCTTCCTCCATAACCCCATTTCTGACTCCTCCCACAAAGGGTTACACCTGCCAGCAGTCTCTGGTCTCTTCTGCCTTTCTCAGTAGCTGCCATTGTTACTGCAGGCAGACACGGCCCAATAGAAGCCACCTCCAAGCCTCTCTCAAAGGTGCAGCAAGCCCCTCTGGCTACAGAATTACAGTCCTGTCCTTACCCCTGGCTTGGAGTGTTGCAGGCATATCTACCTAATATTACTAAGGCACTGGCCAAGTTCTCTAGATACACAAAGTAATTCTCAATGGCCCTGCTCTACTTCCCTTCCCCCAGCCATGTTATTGGGGGAACTTCCCCATTTGGAAGGACCCCAATAATCCCTGTTACATTCTCTGCTTTCCTAGACCAATGCTGAAGAGCAGACTTTAATATTTGCAGTTCATGGAGAGCTACCATTCTATGGCATCTTCTAGCCACTGTTTGATGCAAATGAGACACTTTGAAAAAGGTCCTAAATTCAAAGTTTGTTCTCCATTTGGTCAAACCAGATTTCTTTTTACTGAAGAAGTACACAGATAATTCTCTGATGTATTTCTCATGTTATTTTTCAGTTATTAAAACCATGAGAATGAGAATTTAATGTGTGAGATTTTGGTGGTCTACGTGGAGGAATTCCTGGTTCAACGTATAATGTGTTTTTAATAATGACATTGACTACACCAGGTAATATATTTTTAATCACTGTTATGAATAAAAATGATCAAATGGTCAGTAATTTAAGGAGCTCACAATACAATTAGATGAGCTATTTGAATACAGATTAAAATATTCAGTCCTCTAACAAGGTCTGTATGATATAACAGGTGCAATCCAGTCATTTCAGCCATTCATGTACCCAGTGGGGGGCTTTGCAAGATCAGTTCAGCTGTAGTCACCAAACACCATGGAAAGACCAAAGCAACCAACCACAAATTCAATTTCTAAAGGCTTTGCTCTGCCCTCAGGGGCTTCCCTCTCTACTCCTTTTTTTTTCTTTCACCTTTTAATGCTTTTTCCTCCCATCACATTATTCTTTCTTATCATGGAGTGACTTGTAAAGAAAGTACTGTAAGACTAGATTGCCAATGCACTGAATTTTTAAGCCCTCTAAACAGGACATTAGTTCATAGCTTGAATGTTTTGAAATCTGATCAACATGCCATTTCTCAATACATTAAGCAAAGCAAGCAAAATTAGTCTGCTTTATGTCAGGTGCTTAGCACAAATCCCTTAATAATGTGCTTGAGTGCATAAACCATTAATAAATGCATAATTCCCTAAGACAGGCTTGATTAATTAAGTCATATGTGTATCCTTCTAATTAAAAAAAAAGAACATTAGGCAGATGAGTGGAAATTCTGAGTACAAAATTCAAAGGCTTCTTTTGAATGCCTTTCGCCTTTCTCTTCAAGATGAAAGGAACGCTGCTGGTTATTGTAGCTGCCAGCAAACAGTTACAGCCTGGGCACAAAGCACCCAGAACTCTGTGTCTTATTAAAAACAATTTGGTATTCATCTGCCAATTTGTAACTCAGTTCTCAATCAGGGGCCTGTCTGATTAAGTCAGGCAATTCAAATTTGAGGGGGCAGCTGGTGCCGCTATGCAAATAAACAGATGAGAAAGAAATGGGACCAATGAATCAACAAGCAGATGGTAAAAAGCCAAAGCCTGCAAAGAGTACTTGAATTTCTTTTCCTCTCTGCTTCCCATCACCCTGTATCTCACAGAATTTATATTCCAAGGGATTATAAAGATTATCACTTAGTTTAATGATCAACACAGAAGAGTTTCCAACGTTGATCGCTTTAGCATTAAGGATTTATAGAAAGAAAACATTGGTCACAGGATGCTATATTAAATGATCATCTGCTTCAACAATTCCTTCTTTTTTTAAATCAATTAACCAAATAATAGAATTAAGACACGCATATGTGGCCATCTTTATTTCCAGCCAAGTGTTTCCATGCAAAGCTGAGTGCTCTTCAAAGAGCAGGAAAGAGCTCCTCTTGGGTTATATCGGTCTTGGGAAGCAAAGCCTAAAGAAAGGCACTGGTCCTGAGTCCGTTCATTACCTCAGTCATACATTTGCCCCTGACTGGGTCAGTGTCACATAGTCATACTAATTCTTGATCTTTTCTGCAACTGGTTCAGGCATTACTCACTTGTCCTTGTCTGAACTGGATCTATTTGGAAAATGTTCACAGAGTCTATGTTTATTTCAGGGAATCTCAAATTTCAGATGCAACTTTTGGCAGTCATGTTGTCGAGATCTCGACATAAACACCTCCATTAATTATGGCCTTGCATCTGCCAAAATCTCTTCTTTAGCTTCCTTTCTTTATCCTGATATCAAATAGAAAAGGTCAAATTGAGAAGATAGTAGAGGCAATATGATAAGAACAGATGCAGTTGGAAGTTGTTAAAATATTTGAAGTAGGCATGATATTATTTGGAATATATTTTTAAAACATAGTATACTGACTCTTACAATGATTTGTTGCAAATATTGAGAGACTGCTTTTAGCACTTTGACAGCTGAGAAGACTTTGTTTAGAATATGGTTACAAGCCATTGGTTTTATTAAGAGGGAGGGGAACATTTCTATTTTTATAGGCAAATACCAACACAGGACCAATTCTTGACTTCAAGCATTGTTGAACTCAAGGATATGGTTCTTGTTGCTAATGTATAAAGCACAATATTTCTAAAATATTTGTTCATGCCAAATATTTTTGACCAAGGTCTTTGAAATGAGTTTCCTTTATGCTTTTTAAATAGAAAGTATTGTTTCACAGTCATCTGTTACTATCTGGAAGTTCTAAATAGCATGATAGTGATGGCTTTGGACTAGCTTTATCTCACGTAGTGACTAGCCATGTTCTTTTGCATCAAGCAAGGCAAGGTCTAGTTTTATGATAATTTCTTCATCATTAACTATTCAAAGATTCATATAAGCCACTATAACCTATGAAGAAGTCAGGAACAATGCTATGTAACATCTTTCTTTCCTTTGAATAAAAAAAGTACTAAAGACCAAGAATAAAAAGCCAATTCCTAGAAATCTGTGACCACCATATCAAAGCTTAGCCATTGAAGATGTTGGAAAGAGTCCATAAATGCAGTTGCTTGTACATATGCAACTCCACAACTTGTGCCACTGAGTTACTTCACTTTAACTTTTCCATTATCATTTTGTACAATTCTTCTGTTCTTACTTTAGCTGCCCTATTGGTTCCAGCTCTCCAGATAGTAAGTCTAATCTTGTTTTCTGATTTGATTCCTTATTTGTTTTCTAATTTCATATCTAGTTTTGCTAAGAAGTCAACTGTTAATTTAATTATTGCTCCTTTGACCTGATTCTCTTTTTCTATGCCAATTTGTAAGATTTTTCTCTTTGTATCTAGAGATGGATTTCTTTTTATTTATCATGCTAAAATGTCACTTCTTGAATGTCTCGAATCAGACTTGGAAATTTGTCAACTATTATCTCTTTAAATATGGTTTTTCCAGTTTGCTATCTCCTTGCCTTTAAGACTCTAATTAAAAATATATAAGATCACACTTCCGGCCAAGATGGAGGCATAGGCAGACGCACTGTGCCTCTTCTCACAACCAAATTAAGGACAACAAAGATTTAGAAACAAGAAAACAACCAGAACTCAGAAAATCAAACTGTTTGGAAGTCCAACAACGATCCATCCAGACTGGTAAGAGGGGAGGAGTCGCGGCAGGAAAAAGCGGAGGTGCGGACCGGGCTTGCAGGCAGCAGCGGCTGGCAGCCCCCAGGTGCACAGGCAGCGACTAGCAGACCCCGGACACGGGGCAGCAACTGTGCAGAACCAGTGAGGCTGCACAAGGCAGCTGGCTGACCGGGTGGTCCCACATTCACGTGCAGATAATCCAGGCAAAGGGGAAGCGGTGAAAGGAACTGGAATCTGAGAGAGAGTAAAGCAATCGCCATTATCTCCTCTCAGACCCCGCCCCCACATACAGTGTCACTACCCAGCGACTGGGCTGTGCCGCCCTGGGGAACACCTGAGGCTCCACCCCTCACTACGTAACAGCCGCGACTAGACAAAACAAACAAACAAACAAAAAAAACCCAGAAATGAAAATGGCTCAAACTGGAGAACAAATCAAAGCCCCAGAGCCAATTTATCTAAGCGATGAAGAGATTGCCAACCTATCAGATGCACAATTCAAAACCCTGGTAATCAGGATGCTTACAGAATTGGTTGATTTTGCTCACAAATTAGATGAAAAAATGAAGGCTACAATAAGTGAAATGAAGA
>PVKU01007130.1:0-92381 GCA_004027475.1 Anoura caudifer
CATTTCTCATTGGCAAACATTTAAGACTGTATAACATGAAGAAAAATAAGGTTTAAGTAACAAAAACAACAAGACTTGAAAATAGATTCCAAAACAGCACCTCTAATCAATATCTTTGCCAAAATCACATTTATTTACTGTAACTCAAGCTAGTCTTCAGAATGCCTATACCCTAGAGCATAATCAAAAGCTCCAAAAAAACCCTGCAAATTAAATTTGCCAAGGATTTCAAGCTGTTAATTTAAAGGGGCAAAGAGTGCTCAGGCTGTGAGGTAGGAAGGAAATCAAGCGTCTCCTTGGGTTGTGGTTGGGTTCCTTATCTTGCTTTTCCTATAATTGCCTTAGGCTGGGCTGGATTTTGCTTATTTATTTTTCATTCTTTTAGGATTTACCTGAGCTTATGTCCTAAAGGGATTTGAGACACTTTACAGAATTAAGTACAATGCAAAACATGAAAATATTTAAAAAATAAAAATCTGCTTGGATTCCTGGCCCTATTCCCTCTCATTTCCTTAATTTCAAGTTTGTCCCTGACAAGCATTAGTGCCAATCTAGTACCTACTCAGAGGAAAATAAGGAATTCCTGTATTTTTGAAGGTGAAATGTGCTTAACCCTCAGGCATAACCTTATTACATTATGGGAAAATGTGAAGAACTACTTAGCATTACTTCCAGAAGAGACAGCTAGCTATGTTTTGGACTAAGGTTGAATTCCCGCATCTGGACCTCTGCCTTAATCATTTTCTTTTCTTACTCCTATTGTTTATCAATCCTTTTTTTTTTTTTTTTTTTCTATACATGGGTACTGTTTGGAATGGCATCCTAATTTTCACACACTAATTTAAGGTTACCAGATGGAGAAATAAAATACAAGACCCTAATTAAATCTGAATTTTAGATAACAACAAATAGTTTTTTTAATATAAGTATATTCCAAATATTATATAGGAATATCCTTTTCTTTAAAAATTTTAGTTATACATGATATGAAAGATTGTTGCAAAAATAAGAGAGATAAGGTTTTGTATGAGACATACTTAACTTAAAATAATTACTCCCCCCTTACCTGAAATTTGAATTTAAGTGGGCATCCTGTATTCTGTCTGCCAACTGAATACTAACTTCTAAGAGCTCCCTGGAGCTGTCACTGCTTGCTTATATGTCCCATATTCATCTATCATAGTTCAGGCTTCTCTAGCCTGTAGAAATTCACTTACCTGGTACCCTCTGCCTGTTCCTCACTAATTTTTATAAGTTTATTACTTCCCATTTCCTGTCGATGGCTCCCTGTAGGAAGCATTCCCTATTGTGTCTGCATGAACTTCCTGCATTTGCCTGCTGCTTTGTGGCTGTCTGGTATTCCCCCAACTTGCCTGGCCCCGCAAACCTCTCCCATGTGACTACTACTCCCACTTCGCTGACATTAAGTCTTTCTTTTGTCTGGCACGGTTCTATTAAAAGAAACAAATAATTAGTCATTATCTTCTTAGTCCCAGGCCTTGTATAAGGTTCTGCAAATACACGTGAAAAGGAATAATGTATGTGCCCTATCTTCAGAGACCTTGGAAACCAGGTGGAAGAATAGATATTAGAAGAGCAACTAATGTTAATAATTACTCTTTCTGGATACTTACAACAGGCTATAAACATCTCTCTTAATTCTTGTAACAATCCAACAAAGTATGTGTATCACCTCCGAGAAAGAGAAAACCGAGATTGTGAATATTAACAACTTTCCTAAACAAACACTTTCTCAAAGGCACAACTGGAACAGGGATACAGATCTCTGACTCCAGATACCTTGCACATTGCATTGGCCCAGTCTCAGCTGAATCCATTACCGCCGTACGGCATTTACATGTTGTGTCCAGTACACCTCCTCAGATGGGGAGGAAGGTAACTGGTAAGTGGTTTGATGGAGTTATGCTCGTGTCATATTTCCTGTGACATTGATGACGCTGGATGGAAAGGTTCATGCTCATTAGGACTTCTAAATTTCTTCCTAACTTGTATGGGCAAAATCAAGCAAGCAGGATTGATATCCACGTTTTTAACAGAGACACCTGTCCACATGGATGTGGTGATGAGAGCAGAAAACATAGTATAGGCCGTTCCTGTTCCCAGCTGCCCTTGATTCTAGGGCTGGATGACACCTCAGTCATTGTGCCACAGGCTTGTTGGTCTTTATGCTGTAGAAACAGCGGAGTACGAAAAGTAGCTCACTTTCCTCTCTCTTACATACTCCATCTCTTGCTTTGTTTCTAAAGCCATCTATATAAGGATGTTGCATAGAAAAATGGGTCGTATTCCAGTTGTTTCTGGGATCATCAGTGGACTTGAATCTCAATATTTATTCTTTTTGGCTTAAAATTAAAATGAAATTTTCCTCTTACCATTAATGGACATAAATCTACTTATGTTTAGTGAATGCCAGACATGTGCAAAATCTGTTTCATTTTCTTTATTTCCCAGCAACTTCCCCTGCAGACAGTTTGAAGTGGTTTCCTCAGCCCCAGACTCAACCTGATGTTTCAGCTCAGCCATTCATAACTCTCTTGCTATTAGTGCCTCAGTTCCCAATTTCACCTTCCCAGAGAAGATGTTATCATCTCTGGTCCTACACAACATTGAAGTTAGGTCTCTTGTGAATGGCCTGATGTGGAATTAGGTGCCTTATTCTGGTCTTAGGAGCTGAGCCAAGAAGGTACAGGGTCTGGGCAGACGTGACTATTCAGTAGGCAGATGCTGAGGGTGGAAGGACGGAGCACAGCCACTTGGGGTGAGGGCAAAGATATTCTAGAACTTGTCTAGTAAGGATGCATTTCTAAATATGGAACTATACAGGGAATCTTACACAGTCAGTCTCTAAGGCAGCAGTGACATTCTAAGAACAATAGAAATTCTACATTGAAATTTCTTGTTCAAGAAAGTCCTCAGTAAGTGTCTATTTGGAGGTATCTTTAACTACATCTATAGTAATCAGTTCTAAGTTACTAAGATATGTTCCAGTTTTAGAAAATAAAGGAGTTAACTGATAGAAGCAATAATGTCTGGATTTGAATTCTTCCAAAGTGTTTTATTTACATGATTGAATAATTGTAAAGCTGGTGGACTTGAGATTGCCAATATTTTATGTACCAGCACCACACTGCCTTTCTATGCTTTTACTTATATTATGTTTTCAATAAATAAACAGACAAGACACAAATACTATATAGGAGGAGACTTGTTGAAATGTGGAAATTTATATGAGCCTTCTACCAGAATCTGAATCTAAAAAAAGCATGTTCAGCATGTAAACATTGTTTTTGTAAACACTTTGTAAATTATATTTTCTTCTCTGCCTTTCATAAATTGAATTCAAGTCTACCTTAATATAATATATCTCTAAACAATATTTTTCTTGACCTAGAAGCATTGTCAAAAGAGAAAAATGGCAGGTAATTGACTCAGTGAATATTGTCATTGATTACTGTGAAATTGTAAGTCACTCTCCTTTCGAACATCAATCAAGGACAATTGTCCTCAGTAGAGATGAACCACAATTCAAGTGCTGACAGAAAAATCTTCCCTGTACTTTTTTTACTTTTTGAGGCTGAAAATATTGACACAATGAAAAGGAAGAGAATTATGTAAGCACAAATTGCACATGTTGATACAGGAAATGTACACATCCATTAGAAAGAAAATATTATTATTCCCTGTAAATATTAAAAAGCTTTCTGAGGCTGTGAAGTAGTCATAGTAATAAAGAGAAGGTTACAGGCTCAAGCTTTGGAGCCAGGCATGATAATGCAAGAATTTTAAAGCAACCAGAAAATAGGTCCTTTGGTTGTTGATGTTCTGGTTCTCCAGGCTAATGCTGTGCATTACCACCATTAGTTCATTACCACTGTTAAACACGAAGAGCCCCCAGTGACACTCATGCACATGAGATTTGGAAGAAACAGAACTATCAAGGTTATATCAGGGCACATCCAATCATTACATCCACATATCAGAGTAACTAGCTTGCCTAGGAGCCTGAAAGAACAATTTTGCTGATTTGACATTAAATATGGAAGACTTCCAAAAATTAAAATGTTAAAGGAAGTTTTTTTGTACGTGATTGATGGATCTCAAATACCTGCTAAGTTTAAGAGTCAGGCAGATATGTCTAAAATAGTTTAAAGAAGTCTGGTTATCAGCACTTTTAAAGTTAATTGAATTGCAAAGAGAATGCAAAATTTCCAGGTTGGCCAGTTTGCTAAACTAAGCTTTTAAAGTTAATCAAAGCATTAAAGTCAAACTCTCCCTCCTTCATTCCCTCTCTCGCTCCTTCTGCCCTCTCTTCTTCCCTTTTTTTCTTTCAAATTTATAATCAGTGCTGGGAAGAAAATTGCCCACCATACTTTGATTCAATCTATTATTAATTTTATATCCTGTCTTTCTCTGGCAAGCTTTGCCTTTTACAATGAGATAATTTTACAGATTAGATCTGCCAATCTCAAAGGGCTTTTCAGGGAACAAACTTTTCTTCAGTACAAATTTCTAGTTGGTGGACTTTGAAATTGGCGGCAAAAATCTTTTAAGAAACTGATTCTATGTTAATGTGGAGATAGTGGTTAGGAGCTCTTCATCGGGCTTGGGGTTCTCTCACCAGCAATTTGGTGAAAGCATGTGTTCATTTAAACCTAGGGCATTTTCTTTGAGGAAGAACTTTTAAGCAAGTAGTGAAGCATGTCGGAATCATAGCACAATATATTCAGAAGAGAGTGTAAAAATCATTTAGTCCAATTCTGCTGCACTCCCGACTGAATAGTAATAGCCACAACTGTGTTTGAGTATCTCTAGTCAACTATCTTAGATGGCCAATATTTATTTTGACAGAAGAGTCAAACAATTTATAAGCAAAATTCTCACATCTAAATTAATCAATAAGATGTTTTTAAATGTTGTAGGTATAGCAAATTTGTTTTTATTTCCACTTTTAACTTGTAAAATTAAACAAGCTCTCATCAGTTTACCCTGGTCATCTTTAGGGTACTTTTAAAAAATAATATATTTTTTCTTTAATAATATATTTTGTATTAATATTATTTGTTGTGTGTGCATCTAACAGTTTCAGGATACATTCTCAAAATGTTCTTATTATAGCAATAAGCAATTTAAAAAGTCAGGATAATATAATGTAAAGAGAATGCCTGCTTCTATATCTCAGCTTCACATTTATTATTTTGTGACATTTGACTAGTCACTTAACCTCTCTATACTTCACTTATAAAGTTGAGAAAATATTATCTACTCAATAGCAATAATGTGAGAGTAAATTCATGTATACCGATTAGAATAGTACCCAAGGTGTATTACATTCTTCCTAACCCATTTAGTATCTTCACTTAATTCAACAAATGACAAGGACCAAATTGGGGTCAGCTGATCTCTTTATAAATGCATGCTGATATTTATTTGATAATGAGGAGGAGGATGATAATGATGTTGATAGCTTCTGACTTCTGTTGGAACAGAACCAAGTACTTTCACAACTGATATTCAGACAAATATTGAGGGAACAACAAAAAGAAAAACCTTTCTTTCTATAATTTCAGTGAGTTTGAAGATGCAGAAAAATGAATTGGATTGAAATAATTAAAAAGAGCTGAAAACCTTAAGCAACACTGAATATGGCAAATAAAAATGTGAATCTGACTGCCTATATTTATAACAGAAGTATAAAATTTCTGTATTTAATTTCCTAGGTGGGCCAGAGAATACTTCACTGATGAGAAGAATCATGACAATTAAGCAAGAAGGTCACCAGGTATAAAAGAGAGTGTAGCAAGGCTATACTAAGCAAAGTGAAAACTTACCACAAAATTAGAGGATAAGGGAGAGGATGGACCTTCTACAAACTGAGAGGATGCTGTGGTAGTAGGTGTGCATTTGGTGAAGATGTTGAAAGTGGAAAGGAAAATGAATAAATGAATAGGTCATGAAGGTTTACTACAGCCTAGTATCCAAACAAAACAAAACAAAACAAAAAAAAACCTTAAATTTTTATCCTGAAGAGAGTAAGTAGCCATTAAGTGATTTCTGGTAATTCCTCATCAGTTTGGCCTTTTTTAGGAATATCACTGCAAAAGGATTTGGGAGAATGTAAGATTAGAGACAGGGAGACTCATTCAAGGGAAGTTATGGTGATGCAGGTAAGAAAAGGGACTGAACCACATTTGCTGGACAACTGAATGCAGAAGATAACAAAGGTTTATATTTTAGAAATAATTTTCAATTAATTAACATTGGAACTTGCAATACTCATAAGTTAGCTTGACTTAATAGTATTTAACATCTGTGAGGAAGTGTTTTTTTTTGATGAATCAAATCTGGTTAAAAATGGTTATTCTATTTTTAAACTAAATTATGACCTCATATTCATCAGTTTCCTGTCAAATTGCTGTTTTCGGTTAAAACCGTTATGGATATTTTCTAAACTGTGTTTTCAAACTTAAAGAGGTTGCTTATTTGCTCAATCTATATATCCCTGAATGATTAACAAAGCCATATTTTAAAGACTTGTAGTACCTATGGGGATACCTTTGACATATGCATAGTTGTGAAATGCTCCTTCACAAAATACAAGTCTGTCCAGAAAAAATCCAGCCATTGTTAATATACTGAAAACAGTTTGTGAGACATTGATGTAACTTGGAAGCCAAGGAGAGTGGACTGGAAGACACATGGATGAACAATGACAACTTCACTGAAATAGTCACTGGAGGCAGTAGACATTGTTGAGTAGGTATTTACTGTGTACTGGGTTGCTATCACATTCAAAGTGACTGGGTGAGCAGAGCAACAAATCTGCATCAAATTTTATGTTAAGCTTGAACATTCCTCTGCAGAAACTATTTGGATGATTCAGAAGTCCGCAGCTATAGGTAACTGATGATTGGCAGCTTCATCATAAAATGCCCCCGGTCATGCATCATGTCTCATGCAGAGATTTTTGGTGAAACATCAAATTGCCCAGGTGATTCAATCCTCCTACAGCCCAGATTTGGCACCCTGTTACTTCTGACTTTACTCCAAACTAAAATCACTTTTGAAAGGGAAGAGATTTCAGACCATCAATGAGATTCGGGGAAATACAACAGGGTGGATTTTGGCAATTGGCAGAACCCTGTGAGGTCCCAAGGTGCCTATTTTGAAGGAGACTGAGGTGTCATTGTCCTTACTAAAAGATTCTTGTATCTTGTATCTTCTTCAATTAATGTCTCTATTTGCCATAGTGTGTGGCTATATACTTTCTGGACAGACCTCGTACCTGACCACAACAATCACTAAAATGTGAAAGAACAACCAGCAATCCACACTCTATAGAGGGTCCTGGAACTATGGGAGATGTTGGAACTGTGATGGTTGCCGAACCAAACTGGGATGAATGAAGCTGTAGTGTTGCTAGGGTTCATTCTTAAGACCAGAGGGCTTCTCAGAATTTCAACCTGCGCAGGCTGGATTGGTGAACATGAACAACTGACAGGAGAGAACATAGAGCTTTAACATCATCAGCTTTTTTCAGTGCCTAAAATTGTATATTTACAGACTGCACATCCCTCTCAGTATTGATTTGTACTTCTAACAGTTCAGCAATTACTCAGGGTTTTGTAATGCTACTTATGGGAAATTTATAGATATTTGATGAGCCTAATCCTCTTGGTATACTTTTTTTTTTTTAGCAGAGGAGCCATTGTAACCTTTTGCACATTTGTAAGTCCATGTGCAAAATTGATAGATATGCACGACACTTGTCAACTTTCATCTTTGGCCTCTTGTCCTTCTAGAAACTTTCTGAGGTCTTTTTTTGCTTATAGAAGAAAAAAATGAAGGAATATATTATAGATCCAAATTTGAAATTATCCTTGCTTTTTGGTCATCTTGGCCAAAGAGAAAAAATTTTAAAGACCTTTTTTTTTTTTTTTTTCTGGGCCTGAAAGAGGCAAATGCTAAAATATGAGAAAAATTTGAAAGTAAATTAATACATATTAAGGCTGTTATTTAGACAATATGTTGAAAAGGAAGGGGAGGAATTTTGACCTATTATATTCTAGCATCTTAAAATCTATATTGAGAATTAAAAATTAAAAGGTTTATAGTTATTAAGTGTATACTGGATGTGAGAGTTTGTGATACATTACAAATTTATTTCCATATTCTGATGAAGAAACACAGTCAGAGAGACTAAATAAATAACCCATGGTTACACAGTTGTAATTGTAAAGATTAAGAATTAACACATATGTGTCACATGCCTTGGTATATTTATGAATAATGCATTCAATAGTGACTATTTAAGCTCATAGCATAAAACAGTTGATACCTGCAGTGGTTTTAAAGGAGGTGAAGATAGCATACGGTTGGGTTGGATACTGATCCTGCCTTTGGAGAAAAACATGTATCTAAACAACTATATATTATGCCAGATTTCAAGTGTCATGAAAAGTCAGATAAAAATATCTGGACATTCTTAAGAAGCAAATATGACATTGGAACAGATGACAATTAAATTGTACCCTAAAATATAATGAGCTTATGAAAATATGAATATCTAGAGAAAGGATTCCTCAGGTAGAAAAATGAGATATATCCAAAATCTCATATTTGAGAAATAGCGTGGCATGTGCTTAATAAAATTAGACTTGGCAAGACAGAGCACAGTGGGCAGAAAGGAGATATTAATCTATTTGGATGAGATTACGCAAGGTCTTCAAAGCCAAAAATCTGGATTTCTTTCTCTAACCATCACAGCATTACAGATAGATGAGTGACACAATCACTCTCCTGTTGCGTGGCTATTTTCTAAGGTGAGCTGGGAAGCTATAATCCAGGCAGGCACTAACAAAAGCCTGGTCTAACTGAATGATTATGACAATGGAGTGAGCTGTTGACAAAAAGCAGAGCTGGAGCAGATGTAAAATTGTCATGACTAGGCAATTGAACCCTAGGTGGAAAAGTCGTGTAGAAAGATGACTTGAGGATACATGTCTATGCATGACTAAAGGCCTCTGTGTTGCAATATCCACAGAGCACCACTCATGCCACACAATAAGAGATCATGGAAGGCATAACAGATCTGACATGGAAGGTGATAGCCATAGTGTTGGATCCTGTTATATTTACAAAATATGTTTAGACTCCATTGAGTCATGGAATTGTCTAGAATGCATTACAAAATATATGGCAATTAGCTGTTATTTTTAATTAACTATTGAAGAATGACTCTCTTTAAGTGGATAGCAGTCTTCAAATGATTGAGCTACAGATCGTGAGAAGTAAATTTGTGTGTGGAACAATTTCAAGCAAAAGGAATTCACATTTGGGAGACATTTCTGAACATAGGATTTGTGTGAGGATCATCCGATACAACATGCATCAGTGCTTTTTAAACCCTAAGTTATAAAAATGGTGCATCTATTCAACAAGTGTTCACTAAGTAATTTTATGGGTCAAATCTTCTGGGTACTAAAAATAAGATATGAGTTACAAATGATCCTTCACACAGCTCATTTATTTGTGCTACATTTAAAACATTTCTTAATGTATCATACTTACAATGTCAATAGAAGTGGAGTGTGTTTAATTCTAATTTTGTTTTCAAATTCCTCCCAATGAAAGTTGTATGAATAGATTATTATTATCACTTCTAGAAATACTACTGGCTATATGTCATTTATGTCATAAAAATAATAAGGTCATTTTTAACAACACTGACATATTGTTTAGTGACTATCTTCAAACAGTGGCTGTTTTAATTCTAGTATTGTTTTCTTTAATCAGAATATCATGAGGCCAGCACATCTATTATGTATTTTTAAAACTTTCTATTAGGAAGACCACAACCAGGCACAAAAAAGATAAGCACTTGAATAAAGACTGTTTGAATTTTAATTATAGCTGTTCTAGTTTCTTGATGCCTGGTCTTGGGTTAGTTACTTATCATTTCTGATTCTCACTTCTCTTATGTAAAAGGGAGATTATCACACTTACCTCATAGGATGTTGTAAAAATAATTGAGATAATATAGATAAAGCACTCAGCCTACGGCCAGACACATCACAACCAATTAATACATATTAGCCACGCTGAATATTAAAATCACTAATACAGCTAAAGTTACTCTTTCTTCTGCTCTCTTTTTCCTCTTCTCCTTCTGTTTCATCATCTTCTTCCTACTTCTTTTCCATACTTTGGAAGCCTGAGGTCCGCACCAACTAGAAAGGCAGGTGGCTACTGGCTTAATGCCATGAGATGATTCCGAAATGTCTAGGCAATCACTTACACTTTAACTGCATCATTACTTTCTCTGCTATATATTTTTAAAGCCACAGCTTACTGGATAGCTGACACTATCAACTTATAAAATTGGAAACATTGTTATTTGCCAAAACAAAAGTTTCAAAATGATCCGTGCAGCCCTCTGAGCAGTTCACGCCTGGGTGTGCTTGGAGGTGGTGTGGGAGAGGTTTTTCTGGATTTCAGGCACTGGAGCTCATCAAAGGGGATTTATATTATCTATAAATTATTCCTTTTGAAACCATTTTTAGGAATTATTTAATTCTTTTCAAGTAAAATTGTATGCAGAAATTTCAATTACACAGTAGAATTTCAAAACGCTTTTGAATTGACACTTCAACTTGCCTCAGAGGCGTACGCTTTACAAAGCTTTAGATGCGGGACATACATGCTTTTCCTTATGTTTCAGAGAATGAGGTAGCACAGTAGGAAAGAATGCCCTTCGATCTGATAGACAGGCACTACATGAATCTCTGCTAGACTCAAAAAATTAAACTAGGAAGTATGTCAACCTGCTGCCTCTATTACATCCATGTGGGTGAGTCTACAAGCCTCCATGTCGACAGTAAGTGAGGGTCAAGTGCAATTGGTACACCCTGCTGTTGGCAAGAACCCAGCACAGCAGATGTTCCTTTGTTCAAGGATGAGCACACAGGAAAAAAAATCAACATGAGGTCTATAAAAATTTTGAACCATAGGGAACAAGAGAGTATTACCCTGAAAAAGAACTGAAAGAAAAGCTTACTTCCAAAAAACTGTTTTCCAAAGCAAACCAAAAAGTGGCACGATACGTTCAATGTAAGATTCAAGAAAAGATAGCCACTGCTTAAATACTCCTATTGCTTCGACTAATAATAATAATCATAATGGCTAACATTTTTATGGTGCTTACTATGTGCCACACACTTTATATAAAGCACTTGGTATGAACACATCATTAATCTAGAGCTTGATCCTTTTTCACAAACTGAAAATGTGTAATCAGGGCTCAGATAGGAGGACATTACCAGGACCCGCCAAAACCCATTGCCCTTCCTATCTGTTGAAACCTAATCCTACTTCCGCCCTCACCAAGATAAACCACTAAGCTCCAACAGTGTAAATTAGTTTCACCTGTTTTTGCTTGGCTATAAAAGCCATTTTCTCCTACTGAATTATCTGTTTTATGGATTTGTGTGAATCCTTTATGCATACTAAATACAAGTGTGTTTGTTTGTTTGATATATGTATTGTGGGCATCTTTTCTACTCCGTGGGTTGCCTTTTCATTCCCTTAGTAGCCACTTTTGGTGAACCTAATTTCTAAATCTCAATACACTTGAATTAACTCTTTTTTGATTGTACTGAATGTATGTTTAAGAAATCTTTAAGATTGACTTCGGGTGGTAAACACGCAATGAAATATGCAGATGATGTATTATAAAACATACATTTGCAACCTATATACTTTTATTTACTAATGTCACCATAGTAAATTTAATTTTAAAAGAAATCTTTGTCTATTCCAAAGATTAAAATGTCATTAAAATGTCTTTCTGTGTATTTTAGAGGCTTTCTCGCTTTCCCTTTCACATTTAACCTATATATTTGCACCGTTTTGTGTTTATGATGTTAGACATGTGTGAATCAAGGGATATTTCCCCCATGTGGTTATCCAGCTAGCCCAGTCATTTGCTGAAAAGGTCAAGATTTTTGCAAACAACTTCACTGTTACCATTATAATATGTCAGTTGATGATGTATGTATAAATCTGTTTCTGGACTCTTTAATTTTATCCCATTGATAAATTTTTCTGTGCATTCTTTCAACTGTTTAATTATTCTCAAATATCAAGTAGCTTGATCCATGCACCAACACAATAAATAGGTAGCATTCATACAATCATATCATAGCTGAGGAAACCGGGGCATTTTGATGATGTTATTTCACAAAAGTAACATTGATTAGTTAATGGCAAATGCAATTATATAATCTTTGACAAATTAAAAAATAAAAAAAATCTGAGATATGGGTTGAAATAGAAAGAAAGTATATTTAAGAAATGATTTCAAGGAAAGGAAAAAAGCAGTAAAAGTAATTTTCTAGTGATGAGCTATGAAGTACGGAATTAACAGGGCAGAAAATGTTCCTTCAAATGTTCGTGAATCTCTGTCAGGTTTTATCTCAAGATGTACTTCAATCCCATCTATGAATTCACAGTTCTTCCCCAGGTATCATTTCCATGGAGAGATGAGAATGCTCCATACCATCACTCTCCACAAAAAGAGGTCGATAAAATAAATATTGAAAGACAACTTTGGGTATTAGCAAGAAGAAAAATTAATGGATTTAGAATGGTGGCTGAAGCCACATTTCTATTTTTTTAAATGTATTTGAATTGTTATTCATGTACAGTTTTCTATCTTTTACTCCCACTCCAGTCCACCACACAACCCTCTGTATCTCCCTCCCATTTTCACCTCTCCTAGTTTCTTTTTTTTTTAAAATTTATTTATCTTTAGAGGGGAAGGGAAGGAGAGAGGGAGAGAAATATTAATGTATGGTTGCCTCTCATGTGTCCCCTGCTAGGAACTGACCTGCAACCCAGACATGTGCCCTGACTGGGAATCGAACCTCGATCCTTCTGTTCACAGGCCTGTGCTCAATCCACTGAGCTATACCAGACAGGGCCACCTCCCCTAGTTTTTTGTCCATGTGTCCTTTATACTTGTTCCTGTAAACCCTTCCCCTTTAAAATTTTCTGGGAAGTAAGAAAATGGACACTTAAAAATATCTGGCTATGAAAAACATGAGGGAGACTTTAGCATTTAGATGAAGAGGCAGCATATTCTTTTATTACTTTTTTGTTGTTTTTTCCTAGACTTAGAGTGAAAAAGCTATATTGCAAAAAACTTTAAGCTATAGGGCATATGTTTGTCTGCAAATTCTACCTGGCTGCTTTGTGTTCTTGTGCCATCAGGGCGATATAGAAGCAAACTAAGCCATAGGACACTTATTTTATTTTAGTTTTTTACTTTCAAAAGAGACAAACTTTAATGAGAAAAAGAAAAACAAAAATTAGTTTCTGAATTATTTAGAAATATCACAGGAGATAAAAACTGTTTAGTAGTTTCCACTGTGTGGATAATGCATCATGATCAATAAATAAACGCTAACCTTACCTTAAGAGCAAATATAAGAATGTATTATTAAAAAGGAATAAAATTGTTTGGCTTCATTATTCCTGCATATTTAATGATTTGTATATGACTTAGAAGCCATATTTAAATTTTAATACAGCCCCTTCTAATTGAGCCAAAGATGAATCAAAAAGAAATTTGATATGTAGTTTCACTTCAGAGATGTTATTGGTTTTAATCAGGGACATTTCTCTTGTTTTACATATTGAAAACACTGTACTGTTCTGAAGCCACAAGAAACTTGGGTTTTCTGAAGTTTTCCTACAGAAAGAACAACCAAAAGAACAACCGTTCCAAGGAATAGACGTTTAAATACAGCTGACCTAATATTAGAAAGAATATAATAGTCATCTCTACTGGTTTTGAAATGATCAATTTTAATTTTGAAGTATTTTGTTCACAAGAACTAATGAATACTTAAGTATTCACTATTGAAGAACAAGCAAATTAAGTATAGGCTTAGCTCTCTGCATTGTTTATTGTGGTTTCTTTTTTTCAGAAATAAATAATTGCAAGTATTAGCAAAGCCCCAGCCCAAAGCCTTCCTTCTCCCTTTTAGAACTAACCACTTTCCTAAATTTTGAAGTTGGTGTGTATTATCTTCACAAAAATATCAAAAAATATCTGGTTTTCAATTACACATTCATATAACAATATATTGCATTGTTTTACATATTATTTGAATAGTTTCAGACCATACACAAAATTTTGAAAAGTTTTCTACTAGTATGTATTTTTTAGCTTTATTCATGACAATACATGTTTGTTCAGTTATCCATGAAAAAGTTCCATTATTTGAATAAAATATATCCATTTTCTAAATGAATCTGTTTCTACCTTTACACTATCACAAGTATTAAACAATAGCGTGCCTTCACCATGTAACTTTTTATTCATGTGGTAAAGTATCTCTAGGATAGAAACTTAACCCAGAAAGTTATTCTCAATGTGGTTGTGAAAATTTATATTTCTACTGGGAATATGTAAGCTATTTTGCTTGCCCCATAATCTTGGAAATTCTTAGTGCTATCAGATAATAATATCTGGCAATATGTTAGTTCATAAATGCCAAAATACAAAACAAATGTTGGTTTGCATTTCTTTTCATCACTAAGGTAACTAAACATCTTTTCAGAACTTTATTGGCAGTTGTTTTTTTTTATTTTTCAGTATATTTCATGTTAACAGGCTTCCTTAATTTTATTTTTTGCAGTATTTGATTTGTCTTTATTGGTTTTGTTGTTTTCACAATTAAAACAGTAGCCTTACTACATATTATAGATGCCAATTTTTCTTTGTTTATTGAAATGCAACGTCTTTTTCCAGTTTGTAATATGTTTTAAAATTTATGTAACATATTTTGCACTCAAGAACTTTTTTATATATTAATGAAGCAATTTATTCTTTTGGTGTGGTTTTGCTTTGCCTCATTTAAAAATGTTTTACTACAGCAGTGTCGTAGTGATTCTCCTAACTGTCTAATAATTTTATTACTGTAAATGTTTTAGTACATGTAGTAAAAGCCTCGAATCTCTTCCCTCTGTTTGGTAAGCAACTGTCTAGATACTATTATACCCAATCTATTATTTTATATTTCTTTTCTATTCCTCTATTTTCATTCCTCATAAAAATGCTGGACAAGAGTATTTGAGTATCTGCTACATGCAATACATAGTGTTAAGTGGCAAGAGGGAAAATTAAGTGTAAAAAATACGTGGTTGAACTTCTGTATTTACAAAAGTTTCTGGGCCTGGCAATGATTTCAATGGAATGGTTAAATACATTATGGTAGGAAAGTGGATTTTTAGTCTCTGTTCTAAATTTTCATTGTTGCCTGAGTTTTTTCTGTATCATTAAAAAGTCCCCATGAACAGAGATTGAAACAGCCTCAGAGTTTTCATCATAAAACATATTCTTGAAATATATTTTTAGGAAGCTAATTCCTAGCTAGTCAATTTGTTTGGGATATTTGCAATTTTATCACTGTTACAGTATCCAATAAATTTGGAAATCCCTTAGGGAATGTACCCATATCTTCTTCCCCTACACCTTTTCCCATTGGTTGGTGAATAACTATTTTTAATGCTTTATTTATCATCCTAAGTTCAACATAACACTTTAATGAAATACTTTGCTTCCCTTAACAAGGCCTTTCTCTTGCCATCTTGAAATGGGCTTCAACATTTCCTTTATCAACTGGTTTGAAAATTATGAAAAACTCTTAGCTACCCACTTGTTCCTTATCTTCCATTGTCAGTTTTACCACATCATGAATCTACTATAACATGTCTTGAATTCATTGTTTTCTTTTCACTGCTTTCTGGAGATTGCTATAATAGTCTTGAAGATTCACCATTCCTCTGTAATCTTATTCTTCTCTAATACTTCTAGTTTTCACAGTCACTTATGATTTTTTAAACTTTTATTTAATTATTTAAACACAATGGTTAAAAAATAATGTTTAACAGTTCTCTAAAATATCAACTCAAATTCTGTAGTAAGTTCTTCAATGAGCAGTAACATAAGGTCATTATTTAACTTTTCTACCACATCTATTATTCCCCTATAGAAATTCTGTGCTTCATTTCAGGTAAGCCTGTTTATTTTCTTTGCCATCTTTTCCACTTATGCATATATTATGCTAAAATTATTTTAAATATTCTTTTTATACTACTTGTTTTATAATGATTTATTGGAGTGTCAGGGTAAACTGATCACCCCCTTTTGTATTTATGGCACATGAGGCATGCATTTTCTCTTTCTAATATTTATTCATTTTCCATTCTTTACTTTTTAAAAAATGCTATGTAGGAGGCATAGGTAAACATGCTTCACCTCCTCTCACAACTACAGCAAAAATTACAACTAGACTGCAAAAATATCATCCAAGTTAGTCAGAAAATCAAACTGTACGGAAGTCCAACAACCAAGGATTTCATGAAGTCACATTCATCCAGATGGAGAGGAGGGGTGGAGATGCAGTTAAGCATGGGGATGCAGAATAGCATGGAGAGCTGGTGGACCATGTGGCCCCACATTCACATGTGAGGATAAAAATTGGGAGTGACATTTCAGGAGCAAACTATCCCAGCCCAAGTTCAGATCACCCAGACCAGCGTTCTAGCACCAGGAAGATGAGGTCCCTTAACTTCAGCTGTAAAAAGCAATGTGGGTTGGGGCAACAGAAGAAACTGTGAGATTCTCAAGATAATCCCCTTAAGGGGACCACAACAGAGAGTTGCCTACAAAGGAGTTCCCTTAAAACTATCAGCTGATTTCTCAAAAGAAACTTTGCAGACTAGAAAGGACTGGCAAAAAGTATTCAAAGTGATGAAAAGCAAGGACCTACAACCTAGATTACTCTATCCAGCAAAACTTTCATTTAGGATTGAAGGATAGATAAAACGCTTTCCAGACAAGGTGAAGCTAAAGAAGTTCATCATCACCAAGCCATTAGTTACATGAAATGATAAAGTCTTATTTAAGAAAAAGGAGATCAAAACTGAATGTTAAAATGGCAACAAATTCACAACCATCAACAACCGAATCTAAAAAATAATCTAAGCAAACATGCAAAACAGGGATAGAATCATAGATATGGAGATCATTTGGAGGTTTATCAGCTTGGAGTGGAAAAGGAGAGAAAGAGGAGAAAGATGCAGGAATTAAGCACAAGTTTGCCGGTACAGAATAGACAGGGGGATGTTAACAACGGTATAGGAAATTGAGAAGCCAAAGAACTTATGTGCATAACCCATGGACATAAACTAAGTGAAGGGATTGCTGGAAGGAATGCATGTATTGGGCAGAGGGGGGCAAGGAGGAAAAATTGAGACAACTGTAATAACATAATCAATAAAATATACTTTAAAAATAGTGCTGTGCACTTGTAAATTTTGAAATGTATTGTTATAGTCTGAACATGTATTCCCAAAAATTCTTATGTTGAAAACTACCCCCTAGGTGATTGTATTAGGAGATGAGGACTTTGGGAAGTATGTAGGTCATGAGGGTGGAGCCCTCATGGATGGAATTATTGCCTTTATATAAGTTGCCTGAGAAAACTCCCCAAACCCTTAAAACATGTGAGAATACAACGAGAAGTTTGACCTGGAAGAGGGTCAAAACCCCTCCTGCTGACACTGTGATGTCACACTTCTAACCTCCAGAACTAAGAAAAATAAATTTCTATAATTAATAGGCAACCCAATTTTGGGTATTTTATTACCCAAAATTACAGCAGCCTGAACAGATTGTGACATGTTCAGTGAATAGATTTACAAGACAAACAAGCAATAATACAAAGAAAAATACATGTAGAACTTGATATACAGCAATATTTTTTCATTATTTATGGGCCCAGAGTGCTTCTGCCATACTATTCTGCTGATATTTTTTATTATTTAAAAAATAACAGTATAATTTACCCTGTTAACAAAATAAAGAAGAAAATCATGTAATCATCTCAATAACTACAAAAAAGGCTTTTAGCAAAATTTGACATTGCATTACGATAAAACTTTCAAAAGAGGAAGAAATTTCTGTGATTTAGTAAAGAGTGTTTATGAAAAAAAATGAAGCAGTGTCACAGTAATGAAAATCTGGATTTTTTTTATAAAACCCAGGAAAAGACGAAGAATTATGCTTTCATCATTCTATTTAGTATCTTACTATCTTCCCAGGCAGTATAATAAGAGAAGAAAACATAATAAAAGACATAATGAGTGGAAATGAAAAGGTAAAAATATAGTTATCCATAGAAAATATTCTTGTGTATTAAAAATATTGAGTAAATTAGCAAAATTGGACTAGACTCAACAAGTGAACTTTTCATTATTGCAGTTAAAAATTAGTATACAAAAATATATTGTAATTCTAATGCTATCAATGGACAAATGAGAAAAAAAGTTTTTGAAAAGAAACAAATCAAGACTATTTATAGTAGCACCAAATTATTAAAAACCTATAATTAAGTGTGAGAATATATTTCTGAGACCTCTATTTTGAATTATTCTACTTATGTGTTTTTAAGTACAGACAAAATTAATATTTGTGTTTTTTCCCTCCCTTTAAATACTGATGCTATCTAAGCATCAGTATTTAAAGGGAGGGAAAAGACACAGAGATACACATAATAGAGATCAGCATACATTTACAATATTTACTGGTAAATTTATTTTTTAAAAATAAATCCTGTCAAGGAATGATTTGGATCTTTGCTTATTGAAGTCTAGAATAGATCCACTTTTATAGTCCACCATATCTAAGTCTATATCAATATCTATATCTACTATATATACAAATATAATCTACTTTCATTTACCAAATTATTAAATTAAACAATCTTAAAATATATTTGCACTGTTGTAATTATCAGCATAATGAATATTTATTTTGAATAGCTAGAGTGTCTCCAAGTAATTAAACAGCATGATATTATTTATTATCAATATGGACTCAACCATTAAAAACTGTCATTCCAATTTCACATTCTAACAGAATTAGTTTTTGTGTTTCTCATTTTTATTATATTTAAATTTATTCCAAAGTATAATCAACCAACCATTATAAATTTCATGTTGATGATAGTAGTCCATTTTAACTCTTTGGTGTATAGTCTAACTGTATTTTGTGAATATATAATTAATTAATATACAAGACAGTTTGTAATTTCTTTAAGTTTTTCAGAATTTGAGACTAAAATCATATACTTTATCCCAAATGATTGCTTAATATCTCTCTCTGGCTTTAATAACTTAAGTTCGGAGGTGAAAGAGAATACAATGTTAGCAGACACTTGATGTTCTTGACTTTTTCTATGTTCCTCTGACATTGCCTTTCACAATTTATATACCTGTTGTTCGAACAGTTTTGTCATGAATACCATGTACTCTTCAATATGGTGACAGTGCTCTTGCTTAAATTCTGGATTTTACAATTACCAGCAGCATTTGTACATCCTCCAGAGTCAGTAATTAACTATCCCTGCTGAACCAGAATTTCTGACTCTTCCAGTTCACTTATGCAAAGAAGTCTACAATCATGACTCTGTTTTAAAGACCACCCTGGCTGATCCACATGACAGTGGGACGGAAGGAAGTTTAGGACCTCTTGTTGGACAGTGGAGCCTGACCGGAGTGAGAATTTACGTGCACAAGCATGAAGCAGCTCCACACAGCCTAGTGGGGTGAGGAGGGCATTTTCTGAGAAAGCAATTTGGTGCAGTGTGTTGAAGCCTAGTCAGAGTGAGAAGGGTCTACGTGTGGGGTGATGGTATCTGTGGTGACCCAAAGCACGGTGACTCAACAAAGGGTCAGTGGGTTGCGATGGTGCACATATAGGGTATGGCAGTAGTCCAATGTGCGTACTGGAGCCAAGCAATCGAGTACCTTAATATTCATTCAGGTTTCCCCATTTTCATAGTTGTCTCTCCTTTCTCTAGCAGTAACAAACCTGTTTCCCAGGTTCCTCAAAATATGTACAGATTTCATCAATTTCCTAGTATGTACGAAATTAAAAAATCAACTGTAGTGAGTGGAACAGAAGGTGTTTATGGGATATTGAGAAAATGAGAAAAACTAGAATGTCTACGGAGGTGTTACATTGCAAATATTGGTACAAACTCCCAGTTTCACAGTAAAGAAATTATTGCTTAAATATCATTGTCTTTAATGTATTATGATATAATCCAGAAGAACCATCAGGACAGGTGAAATGAACACCTTAAAAACTTATTTCACAGTACTATGCGTTGATATGTGGGAGCAGAGCATACGCACAAGATTTACAGTGAGACAGAGAAGGATGTCAGGGCCATTATGGGGTGAGGAGAGCATGCACACCAGGAATGCAGAGTCCCAGTGGAGAAATGGAATTAAAAAGACCCTTCGTTATAACATTGAGCAATCTTATCAAGTGCCAAGTTAATTTCTAACTACTTTATTAAAATATAATGCATGAACTGTACACTTGCCATTTTTAATTGTACAATTCAGTCAGCTTCTAGTATGTTCACAGAGTTGTGCAACCATCACAACTACCTAATTCTAGAATACTTTCATCACCCCCAAAAGGAATCCCCTACTCATTAGCAGTCACTCCATTCCTATTCTGTCCTTGTGACCAGTCCTAGGTTACTACTAACCTATTTTGTGTCTCTGTGCTGTCAACCAGTGATTGTTGGTGCCAATTCAGATGCCAACAGGAATCCCCAATTTGGGGTGCTGTAAAGAAGGAAACTTAATTTATTCAAACAGCTCAATGGTAACACACCATGGCTGAGAAAACAGCATAGTGGTGAGGCAGCCCTGAGGCCAGGTGACCCTGGGACCAGGCCCTTCTTCAGCTAAGGAGCTCTGCTCCTTGATGGCCCAATGGTCCACCCCACGATGGTCCATTGCCCTCTAGGGTGTTGGCTCCAGACAGGGGAAATGCAGTCTCAATCTTCAGCAAAAAGTGAGCTCTTTAAACCAGAGAGGAAATGGACAGAAGTCCCTGCCCCTGGTACCAAATTCACCCACCTTTATGCAAATGAGCACTCTGAATTCTGACAGTTTGATTGGTTCAAAGGCACTATCAAGATTGTTCAGAATAGAGCTGCTCTGATTGGTTAGAGCTGTGCAGCTCCAATGGGATGTGGAAAGCCTCAATCCTATTGGTTGAAATAGGATTCCAGGAAATGTTTATAAGGTCTGGTTTAGAAGGCAGAAACATAGGGCAGACAGGCAGTTCAGCCCAGGGAAGGGGGCAGTTTAATCCAGAGGCTTCTCAGAAAGTGCAGTTTGTGGGAGAAGCTCCTGTGCAGAAGTGGCTGCTAGGCCCATCCTCCTCTCCCCCCTCCCCTCCTCCCCCTCCTCCTGTGTGTTTGACTATTGTAGGCATGTCAAGATATATAGAAGCCTACTCGAAGGGACTCTTGTTTACTATGCTTTGGAAAGTTTGATCATCAAAATAAATTATGGTAGTAATAGATTGTAAACTATTGACAGGACTGGTTACATATACTGCCGTGCCAAGCATAAAATAAAAATGCAAGGCTTTTTTGTTCCCATAGCAGGTAAAAAGTGCCAATAAAGTTGCTAAAATAGAAAGATTTTCCCACAAAAATATTTTATTACTTGTCTACATAATAAGAGTCTGTATATATTGCTTAATAGTCCTCTATCAGATGTGTTTTTTGAAAATATTTTCTCTCAGTTTGTGGTTTGTATCAACATTCTCTTGACATTATCTTTTGCAGAGTAGAAACTTTTAATTTCAAAGAAGTCCAGTTTATTGACTATTTGTTTCATGGATTGTGACTTTGGTGTTTTATCTAAAAATTATGGTCAAACACTAGTTCATCTAGATTTTCTTAAAAGACAAAACTATGGAAAGAATAAGATCAGCGGTTGCCAGGGTTTGAGGGCTTGTGGGGGAGGTGAATAGGTGGAGAGCAGAGTATTTTTAGGGCAGTGAAACTATTCTGTATAATATTATAATGGTGGATACTTATCGTTATACCTTTGCCCAAACCCGTAGAATGTACAATCACACCAAACGTAAAATCTAACATGGAAGCTACAGACTGTGTGTTAACGATGTGCCAGTGTAGGTGCAGCGATTGTGAGAAACATACCGCTCTGGTGGGAGGTGCTGGTGGTAGGAGAGGCCCTGCCTTTGTGGGATCCGCGTGGCTCTTACCTCTGCTCGGGTTTTCTGTGCAGCTGAAACTGCTCTAGAAATAAGATTTATTAAAAATTATAAAATAATTTGTTATTAACAATTTTGCACTTTAAACAAATGTGATATATCAATACCAAAATATTTCTTGATATTCATAGCAAAGTTTATTTTGCTATTAATTTTTAGGTTGTTATCATATTTTAAGAGGTCAGATATACTTTCAAACATATTCTTCTTGTGATGTATTAAGTATATTAAACATATGACTTAGTGCCTAATATATGTTATAAACCACTTTTTACTAATTTTCCACAGTACTCATTGCTTTTGATACACAGTCTTAGCATGATGATTTACTTTAATATCAAACTAAATCTCTCTACACTTCTCAAAATAGATTGATCATGGATGTGGTCACACAAAACTTCACATGGCATAGAAGTAGATAGAATGATTTATACATATACACAGACACAAATAAATGTACGCAAGTTTTAAAAATGGTGGAATTAAATGACATTTGTGGTCTACTTAATGGTATACAAATATCAATTTCTGGTTTTGATATTATATAATATGTCACCATTGGGGGAACCTGCATGAAGTGTTCAAAGTATTATACGATTTTTGCAAATTTCTATGAGTCTATAATTAACAATGAAAAGTTAAATAAAAAGTTTAGTCAGTGATTGGTATCATTATAACCCCATCAATCTGTCTACCTCCTTAATTGAGAAAATAAAACAAAAACTCTAATGTTGGCAAGAAATATTTATTACCATTTTATGCAATTTAACTACAAATATTACATATGTATTTATGAGCATAACTTTTCAAAGCCAGAGAAACTGGCCTTATTTTTATACAGAGAGATTTTGAGCTATAAAGAATTGTAAAAGCAAATCAGTATTTACAAACCAAACCTTCCATTAATACCAAATAGGCCTTTAATTAAATATAATCCTACTATATGAGTCTACAAGCTAATCAGTCGACAGGAATACACTGGAAATTTACTCTTTCTTTTGTATTTACTTAGTAAAAGCAGTGTTTTAATTATCTGACAAGATGCACCTTATCAATGTTTAAAAAGAATATCAATAATATATTAACACCTCACTACCTAAAGATACCTTCTGGGTTCTTAGTTTATTGATTATGTATTTGCTGGTTGAGCATTAATGAGCCATTTTTTCCCTAATGTCCAAGTTGCTCCCTAGTTAGGAGTCTTGTTCTCAAGGATACACATTTATTCCTTCAGGTCATCAGTGTGCCATTTAGTGCATCATTAGTTTGATAGAGAAAGCATGCTCTAGTGCACCAAATGCTATCTCGGCGGCCAAAACTTGTTAAATTTAACAAATTTAATGAGAGTCTGGAATCTTGAGAAAATGATGCTGGATCAGAAGTGAGTTAGCCAAAATTTGTGTTATAATTTCTATTGGAATAAAACCATTTAGGACTGCAAAGACGACCAATCACTGCTTGTAGTCATTGGAAGAGACTAGTGGCCTGATACGGAATAGGAACTTGATGAAGGTGGGTGAGTTAGAAAACAGTTCTTCACGGGCCCTAGAATATAATGCTGTAGCAAATAATCTTTCAGTATATCACCATATAAGAAATGGAAAGCATCTGTTCCATTGTGTGTTCTTGGAGTGATATGGGTAAAGGCGTCTAAATACCCTTCCTTCGTAGTCATTGTAAAGATTAAAGTCTGTCTTATTTTATGATTCTATGTTCCATGATTTTATAATGTATAAATCTCTAAGTTATTAATGTTTAAATGTTGGCATTTAAACTATTCATTCAACCAATATTCATTGAACACTTATTATTTTCCAAGCATATTATGCTATAACAGATACAAAAAGATGAATGAAACACAGCTGCTTCCCTCAAATAAACTGTTTCCACTGAAAAGTCAGTTATATTAAAGTATGAGTGTTTATCATATGGTAGTACCAATGCTAAATATTTTTTGTATTACCCCGGTTGATTATTACTGTATCTTTATTTTGCATCTGTTGATGCCTAACTATCAAATGACACCAGGAACAAAGCTATAAATGAAGGTAGTTTTCCTGATGTTCACAGCAGCAAGGAGATGTCTCTCTTTGAAAAACCATGAAGTGTCTCAGTAAAAAGGGTTATAAGGTAGCTAATATTAGGATTAAGTCTTGTTTAAGGCGATTATAAGTAAGAATCAAAGAATTAAATGGATATTCTGGACTGGTAATTTTCAAGAAGCAGGATAATTCTATGATTATACATGTTAAAGAACCTTGTTGAGAAAGCTGGAATAATACAAGCAGACTAAAGTTCTAATTGGTCAAGAAGCAGTAGTAACTCAAGTTATCCAGGAAAAGCATCTTTGGGTTGTGTATATATATCCTATGCACATATATTATATATAACAGATAAAACTTAGAAATATATATAACATTAATTAACATATGCCATGCATAAATATATGTAAATACATGTGTATGTGTATATGTATGTGTGCATGTGTTTGTGTGCATTGCATTTGTCTGCTTAAAGGAACATAAAATTATGACACCCCAGTAGCTATGATCACATCTAATACCCAGACCTTGGATTTTAATATTATCCTTCAAAATAGGAAACTAGTCTTGATTTTAAAACTGGGGTGAGGAAAACATAAAGAGAACAAGGAGTATTTTATACTACCAAAATATGTAAGGGTAAAACAAACAAATAAGCAAACAAACTATGTCATGTTAAAAGGACATAGGAGCCAACATGAAAAGAGCTGCCATTGGCTTAGGCAGGAACAATTTGAGCAAATAAGTATATATGTATCTATATAAAATCATATATATGATTGTGTGTGTGTGTGTGTGTGTGTGTGTGTGTGTGTGTGTGTGTGAATGAGAGTTTTGGCTTATAACCCAAAGACAGAAATTAATGCCTATGAGTCCATAGGATGCATAGGTGAAGGCAGCAAGAGAGAAGCCATTCTTTTATCTCCTCCAGCTGGGAGCAGGTTTTGGGATAGTGGAGGCTGTTACTTAAACCAGAAATGCAGCACAGAAGTGAGGCTGCAGTTTTTCTGTGCTACCACAACAGGGATCAATAGGCCCCTAGGGGCTTACTGGGGATTAAAAGACTGGGCAGAAAATAGCAAGTATATTCTAAGGCCTACCAGACATTCAGTTGAAACAGGGAAATAAAAATATTATTATAATATATTATCTGATGTGACAAAGTTAGGCGAGGAGTATTGTGGGGAAATAGAGAAAAACTGCATCACCTAGGATGTTGTGGAAGTGCTGGGAGATGTATTAAAGAAAAGCTTCGGGATGGACGCCCTGAGAACAGGGCCATCTGCTCACAGGCGCAGACAGGCCTGAAACAACATGCTGTGTGTGGAAAGAACTCTGAGCCACTTTGGGCAGCAGGACTGTGAAGTCCAAGACTGAGAGCAGCAGACGATGATGTTGGAGAGGCAGGCAGTTTTCATGAGCAGAGAAGTCCTTTATCACCCAATTTGAATAAATGCTCTCTATTCACTATTGCATTATCGTATAAACTTGACTCATAATTTATTTCAACTCAAGACAGAACTGATTTATTACGTTTCTTGAGGTCTGATATCTCCAAAAGAGGAAGTAAGGAGTTTATTTATAATGTGATTACCTGATATTATGTCTCTATCTTTAATATCATCTTCACCACTTTTCACTATATATGTCAGGAATGAACAGATTAAGTAACTGTTGATTCCTTAAAATGAACCTGGAAATAGTCCCCAAAACCCAAGAATGCTCAACTCAACTTATTTTATATTAAATTAACACAATTCACATAACTGGACTGCTTCCTGAAAATCATTTATTTCTCAGCGATGTCCTTAAAATTCTGGATGCTTGTGAAAATGTGAGACAACTGAGTGCCAAATAGGCAAGCTTTTCAACGTGTAAAATATATCGGATATTGGAAGTGTCAGTTGATTGCTTCTGTGGAAAAGATTAAAATTGAAATATTAAAGAACACAAATATAAAGTGTTAAGGGTGTGTTTATTTCACTGTTACAAATTTAATACTTTCTAAGGAGTAGGAAGATATGAAAAGAATAATCTTGGAAAAACAGTAACAAATATGTCTGAACATTTTTCTAATTATTCTGGAAATTGCTTTTTGTAATTATCTCAGACTTTGTGTTAAGGTGTTGTATTACCAGATAACATGTGAAGTTGGATCTACATAGATGTTTTTCCATATCAATCGGGAAATATAAGCACACTGAGCTGAATATATCCAGTGTAATCTCTATTAAAATACAGTATGCATTTTCTAAGTGTAAGTAAAGTTACTATTTCCAAAAGTACACACTCATTCATCTTTTGACTTTTGCAAATATGAATTCAGTTGGGAATGTATTTCTCTTCACTTGTGGGGCTCCTCCAACTCCAAGCAAGAGGATAGAACAAATTAGGTTATTGTCTAGAAAGGAATTTTTTGGAATGAGTTGACACGAGACCCAATGTTGTAAACTGCAGCAAGGCTTTGGAAAGGCCAACTCCAGGAACTGCCAAGTCGTGAGGAACTAAGGGTCTTGCTCTCTTTTCCCACTCTTCTTCTTCTCACT
Organism: Anoura caudifer; assembly: GCA_004027475.1. Taxonomy (NCBI): domain Eukaryota; kingdom Metazoa; phylum Chordata; class Mammalia; order Chiroptera; family Phyllostomidae; genus Anoura; species Anoura caudifer. The sequence continues at coordinate 26,787 of PVKU01007130.1, forward strand.
GTCCTTTACTACTTCTGCTCTCCATATTCTCTTCATCTGAAGTTATAATATTTCCTTTTTCTGTTTCTCTTATGTATCTGCTTTAATCTTGCTTCAGCTGACTGTCTTTTTCTGGACCTGGCCCAGCCTTCCTTCTACATGACTGTGAACTCTACTTCACAGACTTTACAGAGACTGACTAGAAAAAACATAAGGTTTTAGTTTCAAATTCCAGAGAGACAGCCCAGTCAACATGGTTGTTCAGGATATTCCAACTTGGAAGGGAGGCTTTTAAAAATAAAGTCAATTAAGAGTCCTTGAGAAGGAGATGTTGAGAAGGAAGAGAATGATTGGAGGAGAAATATTTGTCATTTCTGGGAAATGGAATATTTCTTGGGATTCTACAGGAAGAAGGTTTTTATTCTTGTTTGGCTGAAAGAATGCTTTTTTTTTTTACTCCAGAATTTTTAACTTATAGGCTTTACAAGCCAGGTCAAGGCACATTTGATCTTTCAATAGCTGAGTTACTGGATGATAACACCAGGAATTTTATTGGTCCTCCTCTAATTGTATGGAATCATGCAAACATTGACAATATGATAGGCCTCAGTTTGAATTTTGGCTTTAATTTACTACTGCTTTAATGTTGAAACATTACTTACCTTCTTGTGTTTAAGCTTTCTAGTTTATAAAATGAGGAGAATTAATCATAGCTCATAAGGTTCAAGTTTGAAATGCTTGAAAGAGTTCAGGTCCATATTAATTGTGCTGCCACATTGAAACAACCATGAAAAGGTTCCTTCTATCATCCTGTTATGTATAATGATTAAATCTTCAAATATTTATCATTTGAGCCACTAACAGTCATCATTTTAATTACTACATTTTCATCCAATTGGTGTGGAAGGGATTCCTACCACAGAATTATGGGGATAGCCAAAACACGGCAGCCACTCTGGACAGATTAGATCAGCAACAGTGTACTAATCACATAATCATAATCGCAGCCTGGCAAAAAGGACCCTGAATGCCATACAAGACTATGGGGGTTTGTACTGGAGAACAGAGTGAGTGACCAGGGGCTGAGAGAAGCCGGTTTTGTAGTGCCAAGAGGGTGCAGTGGCCCTGGTTCCCTCAGAGTACATAATTGACTTCTTTGAATAATGTGTGGGCCAACAGAATACTGAAACCTGTACTCAGATAGAGGCAAGAACTACCTTTGGTCCTTTTGATAGGGAAGGTTGTTTGGCTAGAGGACTTGATCTGCAGGAGCCGAGTGGGGAGGGGAGCCAGAGGTTAGGCTGTCAAAGCAGCATATAATATTGCACCTTAATTTCAGAACATTTACCACAGTCACATATTTAGTTAATTGCAACTGATAGTCAAGTTCATTAAAGGAATATTTAGTGATTGACTTGATTGTGGTGAATATAAACCTGGCTTTGAAAGTTTTAGCAAAAGGACATCAAGACAGATTTTGATGAAGACATTGACAGTGATAGTAAGCGTTCATATTAGTATTTGGGCCACTGATTTACAGAGTCTAGGAGTCTATTTAGAAAGTACAAAAAGATCAATTGTTCAGTAACAAAGATAGGTCATTTAAGCCTAGTTTAAACATAAATACAAAGGAAACGTGACTCAGATGAGTACCCTTTTATATTTCTAGATAATATCAGGATTCAACTTATATACTATATCCAATCTTCTATCATCCCATTATAAAAATTCCTTGGTATTTTAATTATTTGATAATTACTGTAAGCTGTTTTGGGTATATGTTTCCTGCAAGTCTCCCCATTGCATTATTCAAGGATTTCCTGTTTGCAACCACTCCCTTATTTTCCAGTTTCTAGTTAAAGACCTAAACATTCCATTCTATGTCAGTGACTCTATGTTTACTTTTATAACTACCTACATGTCCATCTGACATCCTCCATGTACCTAACGTGGAAATCCCACCCGGAAATTGAAAATTTGCCTGTCAATTTGCACTAGTATCCCTTGACTCTTCCTGCTGATGACAGTGACTGGTACTTTCACCCCATGTCCAATTGCTCAGTCCCAGGTGCCACTCAGACCCACAACTCATTTCTGATACACTATTTTCATCCCAGGCTTCAAGTCTTCATTTTCTGGCTAACCACTCTTTTTCCCCATTTTCTTTACACCTGGCATGCAAAAAAAAAAAAAAAAAAAAAATTCTATGTGATTAGATCACCTGAGCTCTGGTAGTTTAATCTTGACCCAGTGACCATAAGGTAAAGCAAGGAAGAAGAAACAGTACCATGTACCTGACTTACTCTTATTGGTTTTACCTAATGAATTCTTGAAAAAGCAATTTTATTATTATTACTGAAGATATTTGACCTAATAATTATAAAGACATAACTAAGCCAAAAATTGTTCATGCACATAATTTTGTGATTTCTAATACCTTGCCAAAAGTATAGTAAATTCCTGCTACTGCCTCAGAACTCATTATTTCAAGTATGCCTACTGATTTTTAAATTACATGAAAATAGAAAAAAATAAATTTAGGTCACCACTAATGTTGCTTGGAAAATCCTACCTATAATCATTTTAAATAAATGATTAAAATAAAATTAGTCATCAAAACTCAATTTTCAGGAGATACCTTTAAGTTTCAGAGTGATTGAATGGGCTGTGCATATTATATTTTCTAGTAAATTAAAAATTATGACTTCTGAAAAAGAACCTATAAATGTATATTTTTATGAAATCACTCCACAATGAACATCAAACAAAGATTGAAACAGAAAAATAGAATATAGAAAATTTTTTATTTCCAGGACATTATATAAAAATTATATACAAATTGTGGGTAGCATTGGTGAGGCAATAAATAATTTTAATGCCTCATTAGCAAATTCAAGTGGACTAGTAAACATTAGGCTGTATATATTTGGGCTTGAGTCTTTTGTCAGATATAGATTATTATTTTTTATTTCCTAATAGTGTCTTTTGAAAAGCATAAGTTTTAAATTTAAATTTCATTTTTACTTTATAATTTAAAATTACGAGTTAAATTGGGAGTGATTATTATTCTTTTAAGTTGTAATTTACATATTATTAAACAAGTTCACTGACCATTTTGGGTCAAGTAAAAACATATCTTTGCTGAATGTAGTGGTCTCATTAGACCAAATGTGTATAATGAAAATGCTTTCCCCCCAAATAAAGCTAGTTTTACTCAGAAATATGAATCCACATTGTTAAGTACCATTTTGCAGACATAAGTTCTAGTGAAATGTGAAAACCACAGTGTTCTAGTAGTGGTCCGGCTAATGAAACAAAAAAGTCTTCAAAATTCAAGTGACATTTATATTGGGTTGACCAAAAAGTTCACTTAGTTTTGGGTTTTTTTTTGTATGATGGCTCTATTAGCACTTAGTTGTCTTTAACATCATTTGAAACAATTTTGTTAGATTGCATTGTGACAGCTGCCATATCAGCATGAATTTAAAAAAAGCTTATCAAAATTAATGAATTTTTGTGCAGCCATTTTAATATTGAAGGTGGAAAAAATAAGCAACACTTGCAGCATAGTATGCTTTATTATTTTAAGACAGGTTAAAACACAACTGAAATGCAAAAACAAAAAAGATTTGTGCAGCATATGGAGAAGTTGCTGTGACTCATCAACCATGTCAAAAGTGGTTTGCAAGATTTTGTGTGGGGGATTTCTCTCTGGACAATGCTCCATGCTCAGGTAGACTGGTTGAAGTTGATTGCAATCAAATTGAGACATTAATTGAGAACAATCAATGTTATACATGCAGAAGAGAGCTGACATACTCAAAATATCCAAATACATAAAATTATTAGTGAAAATGAAAAATGTATCTTTTATGGAAAAAAACTAAACTGACCTTTTGGCTAACCCAATAGTATGACTTGCATCATTTTATATGAAAGTTAAACATGAATATATAGAAGTTATTGAAATTGATCTAAAACCTCTTCTCCAATTCCTGTCAACATAGCTCTGAAATTAGTTTCTCTACTAGAAAGGTCATTAAAATAATCATAGAAACAGTTTAGAATGTTATCTCTTGCAAAATGCCATGTCATCAATTTAATCTCAAGTAAATAAATGAATAACCAAGAAGAAAACTTTCATTTGACACATAAAACACATTTTAGTATTCATATAAACATTTTGTTCATCATATACATGTATACATATATGTATATATGCATATATGTGAAAACTGTCATTTCATTTTTAACTCTTCTCTCTCTTTTTTTAAATTATAAGCATGTTATGGAGTCCTAAGATTACTTCAAATGTACTTCTTTTCTCTCCTTGAACACAACACTCCCCTGAGAGTCTTCTTTAGATAATACCTCCATGTATATATTTATTTAATATTTATTGTAATGCATGTGTCACTATATGATGAAACTAAAATGTCATGAATAGAAAAAAATTAACATTCTGATTGCCAGAGATACCAAATCACACTGCAGAAGTCTTCTTAGAGTGATGTAATAACCTGCATTACTTATCTGTTGTGCAAAAAATTATTCGAAAAACAAAGGCTTAAAATAAAACATTATTGCCTCTAGGTTTCTATGGCTCAGGAATCCAAGTTCAACTGGGGGAAGACTCTGCTTCCAATCCCCTGTAGTTTTTGGTGGGACTTAGTTCCTCGCAAGTGTTGGACGGAGCAGGGCCTCAGCTGCTTGAGGGGTGTTGGCTGGAGGCCGTCCTCACTTCCTTGTCAGGTGGGCCTCCGCAATGCAGCAGCTTGCTTCACCAATGCAGCAAGGAAGAGAGTCTGCTAGCCAGGCAGAAGTCACAGTCTTGAGTAGTCTGAACGTGAAAGTAACATCTTATAACCTTTTTGAGTTTTATTCATCGGAAGCAAGTCACTGGGCCAGCCCAAATTCAAGGGTACGTGATTACACAAGAGCGAAAATACCAGGAACTGAAGATCACTGGGGGCATCTTAGAGTCTAATTGTCAGAAAGCCTCTTTTTTCATGAGGGACCTGGGAACACTGAGTTCAGAGTCAATGAATTGTAAGGAGAGAAGTTGTCTATGGAGAAAAATATGAAGTTAATTCATTAAACACATGCTTAGAAAACAGCTTGTACACTGAGGCTCTTCTTGGTGTGCTGTACAAACGATGTTGACACTTCTCTATTTTCTCCAAGAGTAACACTTTGACAACCTTTTCTTACAATTCAATATAATAGAAATGTGAGGGTAACATATATGAGTGCATAGTCTTCCATCTTCCATGAGAAGCTTCAGAGATATTCTAGAATTTTTTTAGTTAAAAGTATGTCTTGTACATGTAAAAGTCATTGCAAAAGGCTGCATATCAATCTTCAAAATATTGTCAAATTAATAATATTGTTTCCTAGTAGTAAGGCTCCTTATGTGGTAAGAATATCTCTTTACATTTATACAAATTTTTGCCTTTCACTTCATATTTTAGTGCTTTATTCATATGCTACACACATTTTTTGGTAAATTTTTAAAAATCAAAATTCTTTTTTCATTGTACTTATTAAAACATTTTTTGGTATATTCTCTGATTAATTTACCATGAATCTATGGAAAAAATGACATTATTTAATGCTATAGTGTTTATTAATTATAATAATTTTTATATATGCATTTGTGGTTTATAGGCAAAAACATTATTCTCCAAAGACTCACAGTTATTTATATCATTTCAAATAAATAAAATATATCCTACTTCATTTTTATTGTATTTTTACCATTGGTCCCCTTACATGCACCTGCCCCCACAATCACTCTAAAATTTCATTTTACTGAGTAGGCCTTTAATTAAAAGTAGAACTGTTAAAAAATGGCATTTTAAAGTTGTTATAGCAGTGACACTAAATTTAAACATAGAAGATTCTTCTCATTAAGAATTATTTGTTCAGAAAATGCTATTTGAATTAATTTTGTTATTGTAAACTAGGTGGGTTCAACGACATTCACACAAGCATTGGAGCAAACTTTCACCTCAGCTATCCTCCAGCATCCCTCCTGGCATCCTCAACTCATTTGACAGAACACAGAAGTAAGTGGATGTGTCACAAAACAGGAGTCAGTATAGGGAATAAGTAGCAGTAAGTTCCAGGTTTTATTGTACCCTATTGATGGAAATTCTTGTTAATTGCTGAATTAAGCTCATACTTTATTTTAAATCTTTTTCTGGGTCCAATCAAGACTTCCATTACCTTTGGGAAATAAACATTTATATCCTTTCACTCAAACTGCTCTTTCATCAGATCCTTCCTCTCATCATCAATTACAACTTTAAACTATATATATCATATTCATATATATCTTACCTCTCATACTAGATCTTATACCTCTTGCAAGTGTGCATCCCAAATAGTTAGAGAAGCGTCCTGCACACAACTGGTGCTCAATAAAAATTGGTGGAAAGAATGAAATGAATGTAATACAGTGATTCCGGGTTATTGCACTGATGACTATTTGAGCTTAGAGTTTCAGTTTAGATCCACATTATGTTTAATGAGCCATGTTTTACTTTCTTTAAACTCAGAAATGCATTAACCTTTCTTCTTATTCTATAAACCTAGCACTTAATAGCATATTTCTGGCTTCGTAAACAATAGGATCAGATTGTCATTTGAATGAGATCCAAGATTTTTTGTGCTAAATATGACACCTTTGAATACACTTGTACTTGTATCACTTACAGCACAGCAATGTAATTTGGCCTGTAGTAATTTCCAGAGCAATAAACTAAATGAGAATTCAGAAAATGTCTAAAAGCACACATCGATAATAGACACTATTTTTTTTATTTATACAAGTTAGTTTTCTCTGTTATAAAATATACCCCAGAAATTTGGTTTGACTCTTACAATAAACTTCTTTCTAATATCATTAAAATTCAGAAATATTGTATGAAGTATTTAACAGGAAAGTGCATGAATGTTTCATTGTGACTATGGATTAATAATGCTGTTGGCATGATATCAACATTTTTCTCTTATTCTAACTTTTGACTTATTTAATTAAGGTGTAAATTACATTTTCCATAAGTGATTATTTAATAGTTGTTTAAATTCTACATAAAAATATAGCTACACGACAAAATGAATATATTAGAAATATAGCAGTGTCAAAATGACAAGGATGTCTATTTATGAACAAATAACCTTGTGCTTACACTTAAGCAATAATAAAATTCAGTGACAGAGAAGGGTTGTAGACATTTCTAATTGTGAAATTTCATCAAATTAAGTATGCCTTTTCTGTCTACTATTTTCAAGGACTCTGTCCAGGTAGTTACCAAACTTGTGATGATACTGCATATTTAAACATTGAAGATAAAAAAACTTGTCAGAAGCATTTGGAACTGAGTATTTATGAATAGGTTATGAATCTCTGAATGTACATTTTAGGAAGCCAACCTGTCCATTAGCTGCATAATGATTCATCAATTAATGCATACTTATTGAACCCTTATTTAACTCTGGCCATGTAAGAAACAAGTAATGTTGTTAAGATCTCAAAAATAATAGTAACAGGGCTTGGGGGGCAGAGCATAGGCTGAAAATTAGCTGTAAGTTGAATTATGTAACACAAGTGGTGGGTGATATCTGGGAGGCAGCATCTCACAGCTCTTAAAAGCTCGTTTTTGAATCAGGATTAAGTAAATTCCTGATTCCCCATCTATTACCAGTGTGGCATATGACTATATACTTAATATCTCTGAGCTCTTTTTATGGAATATGGTAAGGACTGTGTTACATTTTATACTTCTAAAGTGTAAATGTTGTTTATGTGTGAGTTTATTAGGCATCAGGGATAATGTTACATTATTTATTACTAATGAGGAGACAGCTACGATTTTGCTGCTGCCTCTGATTTTTCCATAGCAAGTAACAAAGTCAGTTTTCATGGGGTGTTCCACATACTGGGATAAGAGTAAATGTATAAGTATTTTATTAATGAAAATATATAGGAGAAGAAACTGATAAGACCATCTAGGACAGGTTCGGAGAATTCTCAGATAGCATTCTCAAATCTGATCTAGAGAGCCAGAGAGACATGACTGTCTTAACATCTAAGAAATGTTCTTCTGGGTCCTACCTCAGGCTTAAAGTCAGAGGAGTTCTGTGTTTTCCAGGGGCAGGACTGCCTTAAGTATCCCTGACATTTCAAGTCATTGAGAATGAACCTATGTGAGACCTGGCTGTGATGAATTTTAGAGTGCAGCAGCCGGAGCCCCCTATAGCTGAAGGTTTGCAAGGCTCATGTCCCAATGTGGACCCACATTTAGAAGATGTGTATTGGATGGGTTCAAGCAAGGACAGAGGGGTTATTCAGGAGTAGAAAGAAAAGGTGAAGACCCATGGCTTCCATTTTACAGAGATCTCAGAAAGGTATTGTACTCATTAATTTTAGGTTCAATATTCAACCCTTTTCTGTCTAAGACAAAACCAGTCCTATATCATACATCATTTCAAAGAATCCTTTATACTCTGATAATACGTTACCATTTAGAAAGATTATTTATGCTTTTGTTTGTACTCCATAAAACCTATGATATTAGTAGTATACACTGTGCAGGATATAATCTGAAGAAGCTGAGCGTCTTGGAGGAAAGGGAGCGGAAGGCTTGGGACACCAGAGATTTGCTTTAACTCCAAGCTTGGGGGCTCATTCTTATCTAGTGGCTGCAGTACCCCAGATAGGAACATGTAGGACAAAGATCAGATTTTAAAGGAATCCTCAGAGTAAAGATTACTCTGGTGAACAAGCAAATAGATCATGGTGTAGATACTTCCTCCCGACCGCTGTAAACCTGACAAGCAAATACAAGCTTTGCAAATAAATGTCATGTTGGTTTCACTTTTTCCATTATAGAAACGACAGTAGGAGAGCTAATTTGAGAAAATTTAAACTTTCTCTTGAGCTTCATGAATATGTGTCCTCCCGCATTCTGAACTGAGTAAATTAAATAATAAAACACATAAACTCACACATTCCCTGATTCTGTGGATGTTCCTGCCAGCTGCGGCGACTTTATTGAGTAATACATTATCAACATGATAGTATATTTGTGATGATGAATCACACTGTTACATTAATTAGAGCAATGTGTCCTGATGATATATTATCTCAATAACCCTGTAACAGCAGAAGAAATTATTTTAGAAATTCTGATTTTACATGATTATTTTTAAGTGCATTACATATGCCATTTAAGCAGGCTGTGCTATAACAGCCCGACAAAAAAACATTTTCATCTGATGCTTCCATTTCACAATTGAGAATAATTCAAGGGTAGGGGAAAAAGTAGAATTTGGTACTTGCTTAACTACATGAATAATTATTCCCAAAGACAGTTTTCCCACCTATAAAAGAGAAGCAATAAAGTTGTCTCAGGGTGTTATTGTAATGATAAAGTAAGTTTAGGTGTTTGGGAGGCTTTGTACAAAAAAGATGAAAGACAAGATAACTTAGTGCTTTGGGGTTAAAGCATGGGCTTATAGCGGGCTCTGGTACTCAGCTCTGTTGCCTTAGGCAAGCTAACTAATTCCACTGCGCTTCAGTTTCCTCATCTGTGAGAGGGACTACTTGGAACGTTTACGTGATTTAATTGAGAAAATATTAGAAAATGTTTTAGAATAATGCTCATTATAATGTAAATGTCTGTTACATAAATTGCGTATTTTAAACTTTTGCCTCGATGTCGTGGCCTTTGTAATGGTTAATTTGTGATGCGTCAGCTTGACTGGGCCACGGAGTGACCAGACATCCGTTCAAACATCATGCGGGGCATTTCTGTGTAGGTGTTTTTGGATGAGTTTGACATTGAAATCAATAGAATAACTAAGGCAGATCACTCTTACAACTGTGTGTGGGCCACATTCAACCAGTTATAAGCCCGAGAAGATCAAAATGCTAATGATCATCCAAGTAAGAGGGAATGACACCTGCCTGCCTGCCTTCCCGCTGGAACTTGCTTTTATCCTGCCTTAGGGTTCAAACTGAAACACTGGCTTTCCTGGTCTTGAGCCTGCCCACCTTTACTTCAGAAATAGAGCACCAGCTCTCCTGAGTCTTCACCTTGACAACTGCAGATCTTGGGAATTTTTAGCCTTCATAATCATATGTGTGTGTGTGTGTGTGTGCGTGTGTGTATAACCTATATATATAGATTACAGAAATGATTACAGATTACAGTAATCTATCTATGGATTACTACTAATGTCATAGGTTTTACAGAGCACAAATAAAAAAGTAAACAATCTTTCTAAAATGTAACATATAAAACTATAAGGAATTCATTGAAATTATGTAAGATATAGGATTGGTTTTGTCTTAGAAAAGGGTTGAATATTGAAACTAAAATTAATGAGTACAATACTTAACTGGGATCTCTGTAAATCTATAGATTTTCTATATATATAGATAATTTCTCTCTATATAGATATCCCTAATCATATATATACACACACACATATATATATAATTGGCTGTTTCTCTGGAGAATCCTAGTATAGTCACATATTTGTCTCCAACAACTAAAATTACAAATGAAGATTTTCCTTCATATGAAATATTTATATGTATATAAAGGTGAAAAGTGAACACAAATTAAGCTAAATACATATGATAACAAGGTGCATGTTAAAATTACATTATGTATATCTTACAGAGGTTTTAGGATTTAAATAACTCTAAAATAAACTATATATTTTTATAGGACCAAGTCATTTACTGTTTGTCATGGAATGTCAGAATAGATTTAAATTTATATAATCTTTCTAAAGTGTCTGCTTGAATTTTTAAATCATATCTTGAGGATACCAACAACATGTAATTAATTACAAGGTAAATGTTTCATTTCAGTCATCATCAGCCCATAAATATCAAGTGAAAAATTACAGAAATAAGCAATTGATAAGTTTAAATTATGAGCTGCTGGCATTTCGGTTATGCCAAAGGAATCCATTAAATGTTCCTTTAAGAGACAGGGGAAGGACAAGAATAGTGTGGGAAATGTAGAAGCTAAAGAACTTATGACACATGGACATGAACTAAAGGGGGGAATGTGGGTGGGCGGGGGTGTGCAGGGTGGAGGGTAATGAAGGGGGGAAATGGGACAACTGTAATAGCATAATCAATAAAATATAATTTAAAAAAGATGAGTAAATATAATAAGATATTTTATTGATTATTGTTGCTAATATACTGCTGTGCCTAATTTGCAAATTTATCGTAGGTACATATACATGATAAACATACACATACACAAACACATACATACATGCACACACAATTTCAGTAATCTTCTGGAGTTGGAATGTATCCCCTGTGGGTAAGGGGACTAGTGTACAGAGCCATTGCTCCTAGAGGAAATGGAGATACATATTCCTGTGAGTTTCTGGTCACAACATTTTTTGTCAGTCAATCAATGCATAATCTTGTTTACTGCATGTTAATGTTTAAAGTTACCCACCTTATTAGAGAGATATTGTTGATTCATTAACAGTAAACTTAGTGCCAACATCCCTGTATCTCTTGCCTGAACTAAGCTGCTCTGAAAAGATCTATCAGAGCCTTCTGGCGGCTTGGACACTGACAGCGCCTCAGCACCTTGCTTGACGGCCGCTTTAAACAGCAAAGTCAGTAGCAAGAAGCACGACAAGGTGGAAAATGTGGCGCTAAGTAGATCACACGAGGGAGACTTGTTTAAGTGTGCGAGCTGAAGCCAGAAGGCAGAGCATTGTCTCGTTGGACCTCAGCTGGGAGTGTGTACTGGGAGACTCACAGTTTTCATTGCTCTGTGCACGTCTGTGAAAGTGATGCAGGTATTGATTTGGGAGTTAAAGATAAATTTTAGCAAATGCAGAATTCACACATGAAAAGGATCAATGCTACTTCTACTTTTGAAGTATATTCAATGTTTTGTTATTTATCAGTAATTGGTATATTTAACTAGAATTAAGTTCATAAAAGATGAATTTTAGAAAAGACACTAGAAGCATAGTGTACTCTTAACTAAGGAAACTTGAAACCTGTAAGACAGTTTTTTAGTGGCCCAGATGCAGATGAATTCATTAAAAATAACACTGCAAGAAATTGTTTGAAAAGCAATTTTGAACATGCAAAATGTAAATTAGATTTAAGATTTTGAAGAACTGTGATTCTGGAAATACAATTTTTAGAATCCTAAAATATGGGAAATATTCATGATTTTGATTTTCATGATTTAGATTATAGGTTCAAAACAGTTTTATGTTCAAGCACATACCTAGCAGAAACCTCAACTGCGATTATTCTAGTTCACTGTATTAAATATGTAAGGTATATGCAGAAATCTACAAGTCTCTTTCACATGCAACTAAAACCCAGCTGCACCCCCTTTCCTCAGTTTCCCTTGGGTTGAAACAAGTCCATTACTAACACATATAGTTGAAGTACAATACCCTTGAATCTGTGGGCAGGGGAGGATGTTTGCATATTAATGTTGATTGAATTGAAAAAAACCTTGCCCCATTAGTACCAAATAATAGTAAAGGTAGAATATTATAAAGATAATAATTTCATAATTAGACACACCTGGCTTCAAAACCCATTGCCAGTACTGTGAAGGTGAGTGAATTCAACACTGTTAATGAACTTCACTGAGCCTCATTTTCCTCTCACTAGTTGGATATAGAATAGAATCGTGATTACTGCTATTAGTTCTGGAGGAACATTACCTGCCTTAGAATCCAAGTTCTGCCACCTATGAGCTGTTTGGGAAAATTATTGTCTTCTTAAACTGCACCTTTCTTGTCTGCTTAAAGGATGTGATGGTAGGATTCCTTTGTGTCAGTCTGGATTCAGTTGCAAATACAGCATCTGTTCTAACTAGGTTGAACAGAAATAATGTATGCTAAAGAGCTTTCAGAAACGTTGAAAAAGCTCAATAGATTCTATGCCTGTCTGAACAGAGTGTAATTTACCATTGGCCAGAGTTCTCGAACTAGCTATAGCACCCTGCGGGGCTAGTGTGCAAGTAACCGACTGATTCATAGGGATAACAAGAGAGAGTTTAAATTCTTGAGCCAAACACAGTGACTCACTTGACACTGTAAAAATTACTACTGTTTAGTTGTTTTGATCTATTTAATAAATAGAACATAACATATGTGTTGAAGATTACACTATGAACGTTACCTGAATTGTAGAGTTTAAATTCCTGTGGGTACTGTAAAAAAATCCACTAAGACACTAAGAGCATCTTGAACCAAGACATTTTAGAAACTTTTGTCATGGGGTAGCTTCCTAAGCTCATGGAATCATTAGGAATGATGAATAAATGGGCTCCACTCTGAGCTCCCCATCTATGTTTCACAAAGCCACATTGTGTAAGTGATCCAAGCTACCATTGGAGCCGCTGTTCCCTCCCAATTTGGTAAACTGTCAGTGCCACTGTAAGCCCCAGAACCTTTGGCTAAAATCCACCTGTTTTGACTCTTTTCCCATTTAGTTCTAAATTTATGTTTCATATAAATGCATATGAATGATGGACCTTACATCTCATCAAACTCATGTTATTTAAATCTTAATTAATTGAAATTATATAAAATTATAAGTTCAATTCTTCATTCACATTAGCTCAATAGGCCTACTTTAAGTACTCGATAGCCATAGGTGACTAGTCGCTACTGCATTGGACACTACGGAAATAAGACATGTCTATCATCATAGACCATGCAATAGCTACGTGTGTTTTATTTAGATTCTTTTTCTACTTATATTTGTTCTGTTTTCTTCCTTTGTTCCTTATTTTGGGTTAGTCTGTATTGGAATGCTAACTTCCTTGTAGCAAGGCTTGTATCTAAACTCAGATGACTGTCTTTTAAATTCCATTTGTTCAAAATCCTGTTTTTTCAGCTTCGTTTGTGAGTCTTCATGATTTACTGTGATTGATCAAGTTTTCTCAATCTCTTCACTATTGGTATTCTTGGCTGGATACTTTTTGTTGTATCAGTTAGATCTTTACATTGGAGGATGTTTTGCAGCACCAGTGAGGTCTGCCCCACGAGGTCCTAGCAGCACCCTGCCCTAAGTTATGATAACCCAAAGTGCTTACAGAAACTGCTAATGCCCCCGGGGGGAAAGAAAATCACTAGTAGAGATGGCTCAAGCATATTGAACATAAGATGAGATTACTGGCATTACTCATACACTAAAAAATGCATAATCCAGTTATCAAGCAATAGCTTCTCATTTCTCTTTTTGACAATTAATATCTTTCTCCCTCTCCTTTCTTCTCCTCTCCTGCCCAGTCCTCTTCTTCCTCCCTCCTATACATTGTGGCCTTTACTTTTTTTAAAAAATAAAGCACTTACTTTTATATTTAATATCATTGACAAAATTTTTGCTTTGCTTAAATTATTGAAACTACGATGTTCATGTCACATACAAAAAGGTACCCCTTGGCACTAGGATTTCAGTTTATAATTGTATAGGTACCTCCCCATAAGTTTTACTGTTACATTTTTTCCTCTTCACAGAGAAATCACAGCCTAGAGTCTATGGCAACTGATCAAAACTGGTCAGGAGTGGAGCCTAGCATCATGTCACCTTTCAGCATGTGCGTACACACAAACACACACACATATATAGTAAAGTAATGAATAAAGTTAACAAATACATAAACTGAGGATAATATGAGTATGTCTAAAGGGGAATGTAGTCAGCATCTGTTGGCTTGGCTAAAAAGTTCATATAGTTTTTTCCACAAAATAAAAGACACATTTTTTCATTTTCACCAATAACTTTATTAATTGGATAGTTTGAGTATGCCAGCTATCTCCCACATGTTATAACATGATTGCTCTCTGTTAATGTCTCAATTTGTTTGTTATCAACTTCAACTGGTCTACCCGACCATGGAGCATCACTCAGAGAGAAATACCCAGCAGGAAACTGCAAACCACTTTCGACAAGTTCAGTCAGTCACAGAACCTTCCCCATACATTGCACAAATCTTTTTCTGTGTGTGTTTCAGCTGTGTTTTCACTTTTCTTAATTAAAAAAAAAAACATAATATGCCAAAAATGTTGCATATGTTCTTCCGTCTTCAATATTAAAATTGCTGCACAAAAGATCAAGTTTGATAAGTCTTTTGTTTTTAAATTCACGTTGATAAGACAACTGTCAAAATACAATCTAACAAAATCATTTCAAATGAAGTTAAGGACAACTAAAGGCACCTAGAGTCATCTTACAGAAACAAAAAAAAAAAAACAACGAACTTTTCAGCCAACCCAACAGAAGAATCCGTAGTAGATGACTGAAGTCATCTTGGAAGAGTGCCAAACAGGTTGGTTATAATACAATGTATTTTTATGTTTGATTAAACATTAAAATCAGTTGGCAAAGTAAAAAATGCTACCTAAACCTGGATCCACTCCCAATATTCTAATTAAATATATTTGAGTGAGTTCCAGAAACAGATTTATTTAAGCTTCTAAGTAATTATAAAATATGTCCAGATCTGCTAATTTTTGTAATATAAAAGTCACAAGGAAAGCATATGTGTATGGGTAGTCTCCAAAATATTGATTTATGTGATATAGATATTTCTAATTCAAGAAGCCTGAAATATCTGCTTTAGAAATTTTAGTTTCTTTAATTCCTGCTATGATATTATATGTAGTCATAGTTTGTTAGCAGATAAAATTCACCTAGAAGTGGAATTTTAACCTCATTTGAGGTCATTTGAAAGTGGGCAGGGCCCTGGCATATTGGCAAATGATTGTGAAACTTGGTTGATAGCAGAAGGTGATACACAGATACAGTGAAAAGTATGGGAAGCTGCTTTGGGGACCAGATTCCAAGGGGCAGAATCCTAAGTCAAAACAACAAGGGCAAATTAAGGAAACTGGTAATTGTATAGCAAAGTTCTATTTTATTTTATTTTATTTATTTATTTATTTATTTATTTATTTATTTATTTATTTATTTATTTTTCAGAAAAAGGAAGGAAGCGAGAGAAACATCAATGTGCCTCTCTTGCAGCCCCTACTGGGGACTTGGCCCCCAACCCAGGCATGTGCCCTGATTGGGAATTGAACCAGCGATCCTTTGGTTTGCAGGCCAGCTCTCAACCTACTGAGTCATACCAGCCAGGGCACAAAAGTTTTTGATGATCATAATAATTAAAAGTATAAGTCATGAAAAACAAGTAAAAAATGAAAAGAAGTATAAATCCTCCAAGGGTAGATATGAGGCTGAGCTGTAAACTGCTTTGACTTATGGCATCCCTTGTTAGTAACCAGGTTAAGTTCTGATTCTACATGTGAAAGCTAAATGACATCAGTTTAGGATAATGGAATTCTTGGAGTTAAAGTAGGTAGAGCAAGAACCTTGGATGGATTTGCAGCTTTTGACTTTAATGCCTCTTCTATTTTTCTATTTCTAAACAGGATAGTGCATGGGATTGTCCCAGGACAAAGACCCCTTTTCATTTTAAAAATATGATGCTTGTAATATTTTCATTTTAATGAGAAGATTGTTATTATTACTTGTGGTAAAATTCTTAGATTAATTAAAATTCTTTCACTTGTAATAATATCATCAGCTATTACCATCTGGAGCATTTTTTTATTTTCTTAAGTCTTCAAGTAGAAGCATTAAGAATCTACAATTCTCCCAAGTTAATTTTGAGCTGTTTTTAATTTCCTATGTAAAAATAGATATTTCCTCCTTTGAAATTGGCTTTAGCTTTATGCATTAAACAGTACATGAAAGATAGGACCAAAAAATATTAAAAAGAAGCGCTTAATTGGTAGCTAGTATTTAACATTTGAAAAGACTTTTCAACAAATTACTTTTGTTCACATAATAAAGCAACTGACATCTTTATTTTTAACTCAAGTTTATAACATGATATTCAACTCTTTTGTTTTAAAGAGATGGCTTGGTTGGTACATCAAAACTTCCATGGATGCCAGAAGCCATATAAATTTAAATAAAAGTTCTCTTTGACTACAGGTGGCTTAGATAATTATTTTGTCCAAGACCCGAAATTTGAAACTCTAGTTAGTATCTTTTTTCCCCTTAATCTTTGTTAGCCAAATATGTTTGTTCGTATCTTCCTAGTTGTTGAATCTACTCTGTTTCTCCATGTTCACAGCATTCACTTTTCTTCCTTTTTGTACATAGTCCGTTAACTTTCAGTGTTGTACAACAAATGAGTAACTACTTAAGCCATATACACCTGTGACATACACAGCTTCTCTGTCTTCTGACTAAAATACACTCTACCAAGAGAAAATATTTTTGCATTACTTGACAATCAGCCTAAGAGTCTTGTTCTAGTAAAACCTCAGGACTTATCTCTCCAGGTGTACCTGTCTGTTTGAGGAAAGAGTACAAATAAAATAGATAGCCATAAAAAAAAAAAAAAGAGCTCAGAGAGTTGCAACTGTAACGTTTAATATAAATGTCTTGAGCCTCCATTCGCTGTTTCCTCTGTCTGGAATTGTCCATTAGCCTCTTCTCATGGCGAGGATCCTTATTACTGAGATATCACTCAAAAAGGCTTTCTCAACTAGGCCTGTCTGAACATCTAATTTATATTACATTGTCTTATAGTATTTTCTGCAAACCACTGAAATTATCTCATTCTTTCATTTACTTGCTCCCATTTTATTTTCTCTCACCACAACTTAGCTCTACCGTAAGAACAAAGACTTGATTTGATTTGTTCACCACAGTTTACTATCAAGAAAAATGCCTGCCACATAAAAGGCACCTAATTATTACTTATTGAATAAATGTGAATAAGAGCACATTAGTTTAAATCTGTGTTTCAGTTACCTTAACTTGAAAATGATGATAAGTTCTCTGTAAGATAATAGTAGTGAAGCTTCAACAAAATATTACATCCATAAAAAATATTAGCTATTAGTAGTGAGGCTTGTGGCAGAAAAACTGCCGACTACCTGTTCTCAGTGCCCGTGCTGATGCAGAGGGTTTTTCTGCTTGTCGTTAGACAATGTTTACTCACTGTTTTCCAACATGCAGCTGTCAATGGACTGCTTTTACCCCATCACCTGGACCATGTTTCTCCACCTCCGACTTACCAAATCTCTGAGAATGGAACAAGAAACTTAGGATTTTTAAATAAGATTTATGACCTATTGTTATGTAGAGTTTTTGACTATTATCTCATATAACTTGTTACCTGGACTAATGAATCTTGTAGAATAAAAAAATCGTGAAGCATTCAACTCTGTTACATGGAGGAAATAACCTCGTAGATCATAAGCTTTAAGGGTTGTACATATTCATGTAACTTCTCTTTGTTAACAGTCAGGTGAAAGTAAATATAGCTCTTAAGAAATATTGAAATCTGTGAAAATCACTTGTTTTCAAACTACTTTTCCTGAAACCTTTTAGTTGCTTGTTTTTGCCTTAGGCAGTAAGTTTTTTTTTCTGTTCAGACCCATAATGATATTTTACTTCTTTAAGGATTTTTCCTAATAAAGTGGAAATAAAATGAAAATCTTCTTGCCAGTCTTTTATACTTGACATTTTCTTATTCTTCTTTAAGGAAAATGGGCATCAGTTAACTAACATAAATTTATACCTTTCATCTGTAAGAATAAATAAATAGAAAGTATTGTCTCAAAGAAAATGACTGACAGTTATAACAGGGGACATCTGACCAGATCGCTAGGCAGAGGTGAGTGGGGATCCCTGAGATGGTTTAAGGGTCTGCCTTTCTGGGAGAAGGGAAGGGCCATAGGAGGAGGCTGCCCCAGGCAACAGTAAACAAGCTATTATAGCATGTGAACCGGCTCAGGGAGCCAGCGTGTGTTGCCCCAACAACTGAGCAGAAGGGTTGCACTCCCAGAAGTGAGGAAGGGGTGGCAGGAAACCTCAAGGTAGCAGACTGAAGCCATAGCCAGTGTGTGACTCCATACCCCCAGGTGAGGGTAAACAAGCAAGTGCATGGTACCCTGCACACTGTGGGTGTCTAGAAAGCCCTCCCTCTTCATGGCCACATGAAGAGGGGCAGAGTTGCTGTGCAGGCTGACATGTGTGGTGGATGTTAACTTAGATTTGCTGGCAAGCTGGATGCTCCCACAGTGCATTGGACTATGGAGCTGAAGATTTAAATGGATTCTTGGCCCTTTTTGAGTTCTCTTCACTGCCCCATGCTTGAGGGACAGAGTGTTTATGGAACTGGCAGATGCTGGACCTTATTCACGACTCTTGCCTTGCCCTTGCTCACCTAGTCATGAGCAGGCTCACATGCAACATGTGCCATGCCAGTTGTAAGCCCAGGGTTTCCCGCTGCTTCACGCTGCACAGTGCAGGTCCTGGATTGCTCCCATTCTCTTGCTCTAGGAACAGTGCACAGATGCAGGCAACAGGAATGTTCACTGGTCCCAGGGATGTGGGCAGGCCTGGGCAATGGGTTCCTGCAGACCCAGCCCCTTGCATGATCAGCTGCAGTGATCTGTCAGTGCACCCGGTCCTGGAAGACGGATGCAGCTGCAGCAAGGAAATGGTGATTTCTGTCCCAAAAGTGCACACTCCAGGATGAGAGAGCCTAAAGAGGAAGCCCCCCCCCATTTGTGTAAGGACCTTGAGCCTGAAGGGGATGGATAAGAATGGAGCAGGGTTCCTGGAGAATGATTCTGGTCCTGTGCATAGCTAGCTTATTTCTGTGTTTTGCAGATGAGATTGGATTGGAGCCAGAGAGTGGCTAGCTCCTCCAAACTGAGCAACCTTTTAACAAAAACCCTTTTCCTTCCCCACCAATTATTGTGTTATGCTGTGTATGTGGCAGGCAGCCGAATCCTACTTTGTTCGGTAACACAGCCACCAACACATTGATAGACAAATAATTTGCTATATGTGTGGGCAGGTTAGGGAGTTCTCATGAAGTCAAATGAGGAGTAATTTTCAGGCAAATGAATATTAACTGTTTTTTGAGAGAAACTGGAGATTTGATTTTGTCACTGGAAGAGAAGTGTAACTAAATATTAGAAGGTATATAATATAAGTGGTGATGTGGAAACCAGAAGAAACTACTGATGTTAAAGCATCTGCTTCTCTTTCATATTAATGTTATTCCATAGTTAGATTTTGTGCCACCTTACCCTGCCAAAAGCAGTAAATTTGGGCAGAGTTTTAGGAATACATTCACCTCCTTCCCTGAATTTAACAATACTGCAGTACTATCATTCACAATCTAACTACATTTCACCTTTAGAACATATCTTAAAACCATTCTCGGGGTGGAAATATCACTGACATGTTAAATATGCAGACTTTACTAATAGAACTAATTTGAGATGAAGTCACCACAATGTGTTGTTTCTTTGCAACCCAGTAGCCAGCCGCCTCTGGCCAAGGTCTGCCTATGTTTTATATAAGCTTAGTGCTAATTCTATCTTTGAGAAAAAAGGCTATATGTTGTTAATTCCATTAATAACAGTACATAAGTATTCATTATAAATATACATATAACTATATTCAATGTTTTATCTAATAAGAGTTGAGTATGCCAACGCTCTTCCCTGCATCATTGTGGCATGTGTGTCTCCGTGTAGATCTCAGCTGCGATGCATTTGATACATGAAAGTTATGTATATTTTTATGTAAAGATTAGTTGTATCTGATACAAATATTTGGCATTTTATACTTTCTAAAGCAACCTGCCACACATTCTCTTACCTAATTATTAAAACATTTATGGGACTTTAGTAAAGAGATGAAATATGTTTCTATCAAGGGTGTAGAGACATATAATTCCAAATTCAGGTGTTTTCCCCACCCTCCCCTTTAACCCAAATGGTCCTTAGGTGTTAATTTTAACATTTCATTTTTTTGACAATATGAAGACTTTTTTTTGCCAATGTTTATATACACAGAGAACATTTTATTTTACTGTATTATTCTAATTAGGTAGGTTAAATGAGAGATATAAAGCACCACTTTCCTTTTCTATATGATGAAGAAACTAGTTTAATATTTTGCCTCTGCTGTGTGTATACATACATATTTTAGTTCTTAAAAATATCATTAATCTTTCTCTTTCCCAAAATTGAATATCATCATGGATGAATAAATGTAAGCTATGCATTAATAAAATCTCTATATCTAAGCAAGCTAATGAGACATTAGCTAATCTCCTCTGGAATAATTACCCTACTATTTACATGTTATTTAGAAACAAATTCTAAAATTTCATATATACTTATGCCATGTTTTTCTAAATATTTCAGGTTAACATAATTGTCAGACTATGTCAGATTTTCATTATGAATTGCATAATTTTAAATTATGGTTTTTACATAGAAATGTGAGACTAACACAGCTGACGTTTCAATTAAAACTAAAACATCCAGTTAGTTTCCCATTAGATAGATTTGATGGATGCATTAAAAATTTATTTGTAAAAAGTCAACCATTAATTTTGGTGAATATCAACAAAAATGAGTTTTCAATGGTTAATGTTTTAATATCATTCATATGGCCTGACTTATATTCTATCGGCAAGTCTCAGCTTGCTGATACACATATACCAGGTCATTTGTGCGATGATCTTGGCTAGGTGGTACAAATCCAGGAATCATGAAGTAAATGGTATTTATAAATAGCCACAGAAAGTAACACAATCCCAATGCACATATGCTCTATTTAGCTTAGGTCTCTTTTCTTTCCTGTCTGCTTTTCCCCCCAATTTTATGCTCTGATATTTTAGCTTGATCTCCAGGTAGCAGAAGTTAACTTCCCTATTTGTCACATTATATTAATTATTTTTTGCATTCTCTGTCTTATGTTGTATGATACTATTACTTGTAGATTACAGATTGTATAGTTAGTTTTCCTTGTTGATATATATGCATTTGGAGAATATACTGTAAAAACTGATTCAGCAAGTTTGTCCTACAGAAACCAGAAGCCCTTCTCTCATTCTTCCTTGAACATGAAACAACTAGACTTTCATTTGACTACTTTGAAAAAATTCCTTCGAAATGATACTCATGACTTTCAAATGACCGAATCCAATGATCAATTGTTATGGGAATTTTGGTTTTCCTCTTTCCTCACTGGAAGCTTCTTTTCAATCTCCTTTTGGTGGTTTCTTTTCACTTTCCTGACCTTGAAGAACTGGAGTTTCTATTTTCACTCAAACTTAAGTGATCACATCCCCATAAATATAAGAACAATCAATATGCTTACATTTTAAACAATTTTATTTTCAGCCTAGATCTCACTCCTGAATTTTTGAATTATCCTCAGTCCCTATTTCACGTTTTCACTGTAAATGGAATGGGTATATCATAGTGGCTCATCTCAAATTAGACTCATGACTATCAATCGAGCAGCAAACTTTTTCTCCCAGTCTCTCCATCTTCATAAATAGCAAATCCAGTCTTCTAACTGCTTTAGATAAATGTTAACCTTCCTTTTATTATTTTTTAAATCAGTATACTTTATTATTTAGAGCAGTTTTAGGTTCACACAAAATTGAACACAAAATGCAGAGTTTCCGTGTACTCCCTGTCACCACCCATGCACAGCCTCCTCCATTATCAACATTCTGCCCCAGAGTGAGCACTTACTAAAATCAGTGACCTCCACTGACAAATGTTTATTGCTCAAAGCTCATAGTATGTATGTTAAGGTTTGCTCTTGGTGTTGCACATTCTGTACCTTTTCATAAATGCTTTCTTAAAACTGTTATTGCACATGTGGTCTTTGGAAATTTCTCTTGCTTCTGTATTTCAAATGTATACACAGCCTGAAGACTTTCTACCGTTACCTGTCTAAGTGGACCCAGCAGGCCCACTTCAGAGGGAGTTGTGTGTATGGTTAGTTAGTTCTTGGGATTTGATGTGTTTCCAAGAGTGGCGGTTGTCTCCCAGCTCTGTGGTGTCGAATTCTGACTCTGCCTTCTTGTTGGGAGAGGGGGGTCTGTGACATCCACAATCCCCACAGGGGTTTTCTGCTGTTAACTGTTTCCCTTTGATCATGCCCAGATGCGGGGGCTCTGGTGGGAGAATATGGTCTCTTGCTTCTTCATTCCACTTGTCGGGATTTTGCCCTCACTTCTTTCTGTCCTGCCTCATCACCACCTACACCGGGGATCTCTGTGTTACTGAAGTAGCAGCCTCTTATGTAGCCTGCTTTTACCTCATCAACATGTGTTTCACAGAACCCCATTATGGTTGTTCTTTCACAATCTTCTAATCAATCCTTATAGTTTTCTCTGTCATCCTTTACCCTCTTGCATTTCTCAATTCTACTCACCTACATTAGCCTTCTTAGCGTGTCTTTAACACATCAAACATGCACCTCTCTCAGAGCTTCTCGCACTGGCTGTGCCCTTCACATGGACTTCCCTTTCCCTCAATTATCAATGGAGCTTAACACCACCCTCCCACCAGTTTCATCATGGTCTAGGTTCAAATTTCACCTCTTAAAAAAATGAAATCTATTATGACACTATTTAAGTGAAACCCATGCATTATCAACATTATTGGCACAGGTATGTATTTACGTCTGTATGTCTATCTGTCTATCTATCTATCTATCAATCACCCCTCTCTCTCTCATCTACCTTTCCTTAATGTGTCTCCTCTCCTCCTAAAATAAAACATCCAAGAAATAAATTTGTGTCTCTGCTTTATTCTGTGGAATACCTCAGTCCTTGAACAGTGTCAGGATTATAGAAAACATACAAGTAGTTCTGAATAACTATTTCATAAATGGTGTGCAAATAAAGTTTTCAAGTTTACTTTATGGAACCTGACCATTTGTAAAATTTTTATGAAAAGTAAAATTCTAAAAACAATTTTGGAAAAAAATAGGCAACTTTTGGAAAGATAATTTATAAATAAGGATATGAAATTGCTAATAAGCCAATGGGAGAAAATGATCAACATAATTAGCTACTGAGATATATATTTAAAAAGTACAGTGAGATGTGACTAAAAATCCACTAGAGTTGCTAAAATAAAAATACTGATAATATAAAATATTGGCAAGAATTTTAAGCAAAAGAAACTCTCAAAAATGACTGATGGGCAAGGGAATATAGTTATTAAATTTAGTCATTTAATCATTTAGAAAATTAGTTGTTGGTTTCATATAAACATACACTCAGGTTTTTTTAATTCCTAAAGGATTTACCTAAGACAAATGACACACATGTTCAAAACTCTATATACACATTTGAACACAAATATTCATAAAATTTATATGCGTAATGGCCCAAAACTAGAAAGAACCGAAATGCCTATCAATAGGTGAATGGATATATGGACTATATTATAACCAAAAATTATAAATCTACTGAACAATTAAAATAAAAGAGCTCATGATGCATACAAAAAAATGAATGGATCTCAAAGCATTACCCTGAGCAGAAGCCAGACTCAAAAGAGAGTCGACTCCACCTATAGGAAATTCTGGAACAGGTAAGACTAGCCTACAATGAAGAGATAGATTAGGAAGCGTGGTGTGGGGCCGGAAGTAGGGGAGACTGACATGTCGGAACACGTAAGTGTGATGCGGGTAGTCTGATCTTGATTGTGGTGGTCATTACACAGACTTCTAAATTTGTCAGAACACTTCAATATATGCATAAAAATTGACATTTTATTGCATGCACATTAAACCTAAGCAAAGTAATTTAAAAAGTAAAACACATTTAAGTATATGAAACATATAAAAAATAAAATTTTGAGAAAATTAACAGACAGTTTAAATTATTTTACAGATGCACCTCCAAAATAGAGATACCATCTGCTATTGTTGACTATTTTTACAGGATGGCTGCTTGGCATTAGGTAACAGCAATTTACTACAGTCTCTGGGACAGTAGCTGCTCAAACTCTGGAGACCATTAGGGCATGTGGAAAGTGGGAGAGCTTCCTGCCATGGAGATGAGCCATGAGCCTCTAGGGAACTTGTGGTGGGTATACCCTCTGCCCCTGGGGTGAAGGCAGGCCCCAGATACAAGCCAGTTTTTGACCAGACAGCTTCCAGAATATTAGGTAACTAAGACTGCTTATCTCCACAGATACTATCTACAACAAACTACTACAACAAACAAACTACAACAAACAAAACTACTTAAAGGTAAAGTAAAATATTAACCATTCTAAAAAGAAATCTGACAGTATTTGGCATAATTTAATATTTGTATTCCCTTAATCCAACAATTCTGTGCCTTGTTCATATAAATCAGAAAAATGTCTCTGGTTTGTACAGTAGGTCCATAAGGAACTATGTAACATTTGTTTATAATGTATTTGTCATAGTTGAGAGCTGAAGGCAACCTATACATACATTCATCTCTAGGGTAAAGGATAAATTAAGTATGTGGACAGAATTCTCTTTAATATCAAGTATTTAGAAACAACAAATAAGGTGAACCTCAAATAAGAGATAAATATTAAAATGTAGCTTTGCTAATAAAAAGTTGGAAACAAAACAGTTTACATAACATACTTTTGTGGTTATAATTTTAAATTTAAAAAAACAATTAAATATTTTATCAGGACACATCATTATCTAAGAAGAGACTGATCATATTAGAATATGTGTTTCTGGAGGACTTTGTATAATACTATGAAGAATGTAGATTAGAGAATGTGGATTAAGGAAAAAATAAATTCAAATAAGAATACACACACAAATGATAATAACTTTCCATAGACTAAGGAGTTTGAAAAATTGAGATTTGTGCAAATGTTATCCTCCCAATCAATCAAATATAAAAATAGTTAATATGTTTTAAACTAGATAATGATTTCAATGAGATTATTTTTTTACTTTTGATGGGAGAAAAACGTTCTGGCAGAAAATTTACATTGTAAATTTAACAAGCAGTGAGGAAATTTTTTTTTTATAAAAAGATATTCACATTCCAATTAAGAGTAATCATGCTTTATTTTATTAAATGTTAGAAAAAATATCTGAAGGGTTGTGTTGAAATTAGGCTTTTGAACTTGCTGATTTTGTTTTCTCCTAAGATTACCAGTTTTATAAAAATTGCCTGAATAATGTTAACCTTGTCTTAATAAATTATGTGTATCTAATGTTATCTGAGTTAGCCCAACTCCCTTGCAATTTCTCACCTATTTATTAATAAAATATAGGAATATGCAAAATGAATATGGTGTAATGAAATAAAAAAATATCTTCGAACTCAGTAATACTGGGCTTCAAATCCAGGTACAGCTAAAAACATACCTTGCTAGAGAATGAACCCTCTATTCCCCTCACAAATAGTGTCATGATGCCAAACAGCTACAGATGATGAAGATTCCATTTTTAATGTAACACGAATGATACAATGTGAAGTTGTTAAAACACCTTTCCTGTTAAAACTGTTAAACTAAATGTTTGGTTTTTGAATTTTGTCATTAATGTGATGACTTAATGTTTTCTTGTTTTTCATTTTTCATGTACAGTGTATATGGATCTTTTCCATAAAGTACCAGTTTGAAAGGCTTTTTTATGGTTCTATAGTTTTGTTTTGTTTTTCTTGTTTTCCTTCCTTCTTTTTGGCCACTATCCTCATCTCTTCTTTGTTTTTCCTCTTCATTTTCCTTCTCCTCTTCCTCCACATTCTTCTTCTTTTTGACCTCAATTTGTAAAGAAATGTGGATCAACTTTTATAATCCCTTTAATAACAAACTCTTCAATGTGGAATTTATGTGAAATTAAAAATTTACATTTATTATGTGTTCAGCTGTTTATATACTAAAACATACCAATCTTTAGTTATAGCAATATTTTCTCCTTTTTTTCCCAAATAGAACAAATGTATCTAACAGAGTTCATTCCAACAGTTAAGGCGCACAATACAGTTGAGGGGGAACATGCTCTCAGCTTTCTACCTGCTGCTTTCTGTCACAATCCATTTTTACTGCGTGTTAAGTCCCTATACTCTGTCCTCTTTCCAAAAATTAACATCCTTTTAGCTATTCCAATCATCATTCTACTTTATAAGGAACCGCCTTTAAGAAAAAGCGTGTTCATCCCTGGATGATGTGGCTCAGTGGATTGAGCACCAGCTGGCAAACAAAAGGCCACTGGTTCAATTCCCAGTCATAGCACATGCCTGGGTCATGGGCCAGGTCCCCAGTTGGGGGTGCATGAGAGGCAGCCACATATTGATGTTTTTCTCTCTGTCTTTCCTTCTCTATTCCTGCCTCCAAAAGTAAATAAATAAAACCTTTAAAAGAAAAGAAAAAGTGTGTTCTGCATAGTGAAATTAGAAAAGCAAAATAGGGAGCTTCGCTCAGTACACCCCTTTCCAGCTTTGATCAGCAACGGCATTGTTAGGGCAAGAGAAAAGTGGGGCCATCCATGGGAGGGCTTAGGGCACACAGAGCTTGAGGACCTAAATGACAAAAAGAATGTGTCAGGTTTCCCTTTTTCAGAAGAGCTGAACCAGAAAAATGTGACAAATAAGAAAACATCCTACAGATTGTAGAGGACTTCGGGGAGGATAGAATTCAATTCCAAATTTGTCCAACGTTACTCCTGGGACCAGATCTTGCTCTAGATAAAGCAGATCACAGGCTCCACATGGTAGTTCCAGAGTAGTCTGTCTGTCTGACTAAATGTTACCCTAGAATGTGAGACAGCAGCACATGTTAGGAGCACAATCTAGAATTGCTAAATAAAGCTAATGATAAAGGCGATAATGCTACCGGTTCATCTCATGAAGGCTGGGAACAAGCAAATGAGGATGAGGAGAAAAAGAATGCTTGTGCAAGAAGTAAAGAAACAATCAGTGCGACTCTAAAAAGGCATCTCAGGCAACAGTCATATAGATTCCAAAAGGACAAGAGATGAAAAATAGCTTAACACGTGGAAGATAAATACTGTGAAGTAAAAGTTGCCATATAGGAGAAGACAAAGATTATTTGGGAATAGACAATGATATAATTTGCCAAGATTTAAAACAGCTTGCACATGGGGCAAGAAATGCAGTCTAGAAGTTTTCTGACAATCCAGAAAACTTGCCAGTCATGACTCCTCACATTAGCATCACTGATGACTGTGTCTTAGCAAAAAAGGCAAGGATGCAAATTGTGGTTCCTTCAGCTCTCCCATACTCCCAATCAAGGTTATTTATTATTGACTGATGGGTTTACGCCGACTTCTCCTGGATTAGTGCTCAGTACTAATGAGACTAAGTCATAGATTCCATCCCCACATAATCTTCCTAAGAACAGATCAAGCAGTACATGTGAGCATCAGCTACCCTCCATCTCATAAAAAAAGCTCAAGGGTGCAAAAGCATGCATCGGTAGAGTCCTCAGGCTCACATAAGGCAACATATTTTCCTGGAAGAGCAATACTTTTTTTTAACATTCCTGTAGACATAAATTAAAGGAATTATCAAAGAACCTGCCAAGTGTGTATTAGCGATTTTCAGCATAAAAACCCTTAACCTAAGATAATAGGTCTAGGACAGGATTACTATCTGAAAGTAGCCAGAAATGGACTAGAAGTGAGAACACTCAGAGCCTCAGAAATAACTTGACAAGAGCTGTGCCCTCAAGAGGTGCTGCCACAAAGCGGAGGCAGAAGGCCAAGGGCAGATCCTGTCTTTGGAGAGTAACTATTCATATGCTGGGATAAGGCTGATCAATGGTGCTCCCTCTAAAAGATGAACTACTGTCAGCATCTCTGTGAATCCTATTGCACATTGCAATTTTGGAAGAATTAGGACTCTGTGTTAAAAAAGTGGCTTCCTGGGACACACCCTCTCTCTCACCCCCTTTCTGGGACCCTGGCTGCCATCATTGTGGAAACTGAAAGCCAGAAGTGAAAAAAATGGTCAAATGTAGTAGGTTCAAAAAGAAAGAAAATGAATGTGTAGGAACTCAGTGAGTACAAACCTAGGGCACTGGAGACAGAACAAGTCAAACTCACACATAGCTGATGATAGAAAAGAATGAGGGTACCACTAAGGGCCTCATGCTGCCTGTCTGTGTAAGAGAGTCCAGCACCTTACAAACTCAAACCCCTGGTCAGCATGGCACATCATTCTTGCCCTCTCCACCACATTCCTGCTACAACCAGCCAGTCCCATGCTTCAAGCCTGAGGAAATCCTACCCCTGCTGAAATGCTTGAGTACCTTCTCTACACTTTCAGGATAATAAAGACCCAAAATGTCAACATGGCTGAGACACTTATGCCAAATTTGGCTCTGACTTCTTGTCTGGACTCATTTCTACCCACTGTGAGTTCCAGCCACAGGGGTTGTTGTTGGTGGTGGTGTTTTTATTTTTTAAGACTTCAATTTTTCACAGCAGTTTCAGGTTCACAACAAATTAAGAGGAAGGTACAGAGGTTTCCTACATGCCTCTGGCCCCTTTACATGCACATCTCCCCCTTTATCAAAAGTATCTACCTCTCCAGAAGGTACATTTGTTACAGTTGATAAACCTCTATTGGCATCTCATAGTGACTAAAAATCTGTAGGTTACCTTAGGATTTACCTCTTGGTATTGTACATTCTATGGATGTAGACAGATGTATAATGATATGTATTCATCTTTCCATCATTGTAATGTCGTTCAGAGTATACTTATTGCCCTAAAACATGCCCCGCCCCCATGCTTTGTCTATTCACTTTCCATCCCCAACCCCTGGCAGCCATTCATCTTTTTACTATCTCTATAGTTTTGTCTTTCCAGAAGGTTGTGTAGTTGGGATTGTACACTATGTAGTCTTTTCATATTGGCTTTTTTCACTTAGTAATATACATTTAAGGGCCCTCTGTGTCTTTTTATGGCTACATCAAACTAAAAAGATTTTGTATAGCAAAGGAAAACATCAAGAAAATAAAAAGACAACCCTCAGAATAGGAAAATTATTCACCGATATCTGATAAGGGGTTAATATCCAAAATTTATAGAGAAATTATATAACTTAATACCAAAAACAGCACAATTAAAAATGGGTAAAGGACCTGAATAGACAGTTCTTCAAAGAGGATACACAGATGGCTAATAGACATATGAAAAGATGCACCCTGGCTGGTGTAGCTCAGTGGATTGGGCACGGGCCTGCGAACCAAAGGATTGTGGTTTGGTTCCCAGGCAGGGCACATGCCTGGGTTGCAGGCCAGTTCCGGGCAGGGGATGCATAAGAGGGAACCACACATTGGTATTTCTCTCCCTCTCTCCTTCCCTTCCCCTCTAAAGATAAAATAAATAAAATGTTTAAAAAAAGATGCTAAATGTCACTAATCATCAGCAAAATGCAAATTAAAACCACAATGAGACACCATCTCACACCCATCAGAATGGCGATCATCAATAAATCAACAAACAATACGTGCTGGAGAGGATGTGGAGAAAGGGGAGCCCTTCTGCACTGTTGGGAATGCAGTTTGGTGCACCACTGTGGAAAGCAGTATTTAGATATCTCAAAAATTAAAAATGGATCTACCTTTTGACCCAGTGATCCTACTTCTGGGAATATACCCAAAGGAACCAAAAACACTAATTTGAAAGAACATAAGAACCATTACGTTCATTGAAGCTTCATTTAAAATTGCCAAGATCTGGAAACAGCTCTAGTGTCCATCAGTAGATGAGTGGATAAAACAACTATGAATTAAAAGGAAAAAATAAAAACAACTGTGGGACATTTACACAACTGAATACTATTCAGATGTAAAAAAAAAGAAAATTTTATATTTGTGATGTATGGATGGACATGCAGAACATTATGCTAAGTGAAATAAGCCAGTCAGAGAAAGACAAATACCATAGGATTTAATTCATATGTAGAATCTAATGAACAGACTGAACAAGCAAAATAGACACAGACCAATAGATAGAGAGCAGGGTGGTATCTAAGAGGAGGGAGTGTTGGGGATACAGGGATTGGGCAAAAAGGAGAAAGGACTCATGAACATGGACAAGAGTTTGGTGATCGCAGGGGGAGATGGGGTATAAAGGGACTAAATGGTAATAGGAAAAATACAGTAAAATATTTAGAAATGCTAAAAATATTGAATAAGATAAAATCTAGATAAACTTGGGTAGGGCTATGAGCTCTTACATACAAAACCAAAGTCACAACTCATGAAAGAAATAAATGATGACTGGACTTCTTGATAAGCAAAAATGTCTGCTTTGTGAAAGACAGTGTCAGGAGAATGAGACAAACTGCAGACTGGGAGAAAAATGTTTTGAAGACATTTCACAAAACATACGAAGACCTTTTAAAACAATAAAAATAAAATATATGATTAAAAATAAACCAAAGACCTCAACAGATACCTCATCAAAGGAGGTATACAGATGGCAGATAAGCATATGAGATATCACTACACACCTATTAAAATTATTTAAAAAAAAAACAAAGACTGAAACAGTAGCAATATCAAATGCAAGCAAGGAGGTGGAACAACAGGAATTCTAATTCACTGCTGCTGAAAATGCACAATGGTACAGTCACCTTGATACACAGCTTGGTGGTCAGACAAAAAACATCCAATACAGTGATTGTGTTCCATGGCAATTACACAAAAGAGCTGAAAACTTATGTCTACATGAAAAACTCCACATAAATGTATAGCAGCTGAATAAATAAATAAATTGTGGTACATCCAGACAATGGACTATCATTATTCTTCACTAAAAGAAATGCGCTATCAAGCTATGAAAAGCAGTATTTTCTATTACTACTGTTGCCAGTGGAAGTTGGGATCTTTCATGGGACCAGGAGAAAAGCATTTCATGCAAGCAGGTATCAGAGATTGTGGTGTGGCAAGACTTATTCAGGTGGAAATAGAAAGCTGCCTTTGTGTCCTGTCTCCATCTGTCCTGCCTTAGAAAAAGTCCAACCATGTCTTCAGTAAAGTGAAAACAAAGGCCAGTGGCCAGAGTTTCTGTTTCATTGTTCTGGCATTAGCAGTCTCAGTTTCTGTCTAGGAAGCCTAGAACTATTTCCAGCTGTGCCGCTGTACCCATGCTCCCACCTGGAACATGAGTTTGGAGTCTGCCCGGTTGCCTGCTGCAGAGTTGCTAGAGCAAAATAAGTAAGTACCATGGAGAGAATGTGAAACTAAAGAAAGCAAGTATGAGACCACCAAATGAGAGAGAGAGAGAGAGAGAGAGAGAGAGAGAGAGAGAGAGAGAGAGATTCTTTATTAAACTGGGTTATATTATCTAGGGCTTGGGATGGACCAGGCATTTTTTCCAAAATAACCAATCAACATATCAAGCTTTCCCAGGCTTCCAATGGATCCACTTCTCAACCAATGCCTTCTTTCCCCAGGGTAGGTTGACGGGCCTCTGTAGAACATGCCTCATAGAAGCACTGCCCCTGTGACATTTTGACTTGTACTGCACGTGTGCTTATTTCACCCCACAGTATGGGCTAGTGGACCGGGGAGATTGAAAAAGTTGGTCCTTCCTCTCTGTACAGTGATGGGATGGTTAATTCTCTTTGCCCCAAAATGCTGCCACACCCTTGAATGTGTGAAGCTGTAGCTTCCTGGCTAAGCAGGCAGGCTTATGGTCCCTGGTTGATAATGCTCAACAATGCCTGATTCCCTTTGCTTTCTTCCTTTATTAATAGACAGTTAACTACTATTGTAAAACTACCACTTCTTACCATTTTAAAATCCCTTTCAATATATTAGTTATTTTATGATAATCATATTTTCCCCATGTGACACATAAAGCTAATGAGATTCCAATATCTGTAAAATAAATTTTAAGCTTTTTTTTAAATCAGTGTTTAAAACACTAGACACAGGGCTAAACTAAAATCTTTGGATTAGAAATCCACTATTTGTCAAGAACATTGCATGGAAGAAATATTAGTTGGTACTCCTGCGTTATTGAATTGTTGAATGTCATTGCTATGATTTAATTTTCTAATTGCATATCTTTATAAATTCTTTAACCAACTTTTTCATGGTGACCTAGTTTATTTATTTTAGGCACAAAGAACAATGTATCAAGTTTTATATCATGCTACTATGCATAATATTATAATTCATTATAATTTTAAATATGGCATCTGAATGTGTTATTCATAGAAATTTTCCTGATGCTAATCTAGTTACATTAAAGTTTTAGGTAAATGGCTCTTGGTGTTTATAATAATGAGCCCATAATGGGTGATTTATACAAAGCATCAGACAACCAATCTATAGACATAAAAAGAAACTATTACATAATGAACTCTTTGTAATGAGCAAACTGTCCATCAACTTACTAGCAGCATACCCTTAATATTCAGTATTATAGCAAAACATTAATACTTTGAAAGCTGTTACTCTAAAAATAAGCATAAATTAAATATGAATTATAATTATGTACTATCAATTCTAACTTAATGCTTTTAAAGGAAAGAGTAAATTTTTCATTTTTCCCTTTGAAAAGACTTCTGAAAGAGTGAAATGATGATGATGTATAGATTTGTTTATAAGATGTTAGATAATTGAATTTTGAAAAACTTATAGAATATAAACTTGCAAAAATATGTATTTTAAAGAAAAATATTTATTGAGATTTGGAGACTATGGATCACTTATACCATATATCAATCTATTTTCAGAGCAAAACATTGTGCAATATATTACTCACAAAATTTTCCCTATTGTGTGAATTCTTAAAACTACTAGTATTTTAAGAGATTTAATGCAGTTGGGCTTTCACTTGCTGAAAGATATATAAAAAAGAAAAATACCAAGTTTCATATTCATTTCACTTTTTAATTTTTTTCCTTTTGAACATTACCTTTATGACTGACAAGTCAGAAAATAATATAGGAACACAAAGAGAGGAAGAGGCTTAAGAATTTATTTGCATTTCACTGAGACAAAATAGCATTTGCCAGTTTTAACTATACTAGTAATCTATTTTAAAGTAGGTTATTCTCAGTATGTATTTTTATGCTGAAAACCATTTTGAATAAAATGTTCTAAATACATCAATATATTTAAGTAATTATGAGCTAATTGATATAATAAGATATTTAATCATGGGGGAAAATAAAGGCATGACAAATTCTAGAAAAATCGAGAGCTGAATATAACTTCGCTTGTTTCTCTGCCTGTCTGGAATGCTGTGATGTCCCCTGACATTATGGTGGCTTCCAAAGTCTGCAGTGATGAATAAAAAGAGGCTATAAATATCTGTCTGCAGGTTTTCATGTAAGATGGAGGACTAGATTAAATACACACCCACCAATATCATATTGTAAACTAATGTAAATATATAATGTTTGGGTTGCTATAGGAAAAATGCAATGAACTGGAAGGCTATAAAGAACAGAAATTTGTTTGTCACAGGGTGGAAGCTGAGACTTTAATATCAAAACACAGGCAGATTTAGTGTCTGGTGAGAACCCTCTTCTAGGTTGCAGACTTCCTATTGCAAACTCACATGTCAGGAGGAGCTAGGGAGTTCTCTTATAAAGTCTTTTATAAGGGTTATAAGGGTACTAAGTCTATTCATGAGGGATTCACCCTCAAAATCCAATCACTTCCCAGAGACTCCCCATCTCATAGAATTTCAGCATATGAATTTTTGGAGGACATAAACAATTGGACCATAAAAATATGTATTAATGATTATTATAAACATTGAAAAGAGTCTTAAAAAGTTGAATCAAGAACTCTGCATCAGACATAGAATATTATATTTGTTTTAAACAGAATTCAATAATACATTTAAAGTTCAAATAATCAAGTAGTTTTATTTTAGAAAACAAAATTTGTTCAAAGTCAGGAGAACTCATAATATATTATATATTGAAATTAATGGTGATAACAAATCCATTAATAAAATCTGTCACATTTAAATATAAAAAGTATCACTAAATTTTCATATATGTAGAGAAATTGGATTAGCATACCCTAATTTTTAAAATGTTATAAAACAAGCAAAAAATGAAAATTGTGCTTATTCAGTCCAAATGGTTGCAGCTTAGTGGGAAATAATATTAGATGACAAAAAAAGAGCTTATTTCTCTTTAAAGTTGTGTTGGAAATATTATCCAATTTAATTATGAAAGAAAATTAATAAAAGTTAGTTATTTTATTTAGCAACATTAAAAATATTTTGAGAAAAAAGTTCTCTGACACAAAGAGAATTAGTTTAAGTACTGAGTTATAATATACACAGAGACACAAAATGTATCAAAAACCTTAGAAAGATATTATAAACATTCATAGATAAATATCTATCATAAACACACATACAAAAATCTTCACAAAATATTTGCAGAATAAATTAAGCAAAAATAATGGTGTATAATTGCATAGTGGGTTTTATCTTAGGACTACAAAGCTAGAATAACATGTAGTAATCAATTAATTCACAATATTTACATAATAAATGGAAGTATGTCTAACCAACTCAACAGATGCAGAAATAGCATTTAACTAATTAAATGCCCATTTAGCAAATAAACTCCTAGCAAAATAAAAACACTGATACACTTCCTCAATCTGAAAAAGGTTGTCTATTGAAAATTTATACATAATACCACATTTAATAGTAAAAAAAATCAAATACTTTCACAGTAAGATCAGAAAAAAAGTCTTGTTACCATGTTTCTTAAGGTTACTGGTCAAGATTTTTTTGCATATAGGCATTTAAATCTATAATATTTCCTCTAATATATTGCTTTAGCAATATAATATTCCTCTAATATTTGCTTTAGCTTCATTCTGTACATTTTGATATGTTGTGTTTTCATTTTCATTCAATTCAAACTACTTTCAAATTTCTCTGGAGATTTCTTCATTGACTTGTAATTATTTAAAATTTGTTGTTTAATTTCTACATTTTTAAATGTTTCCAATCCTCTTCCAATAGAGGTTTTAAGTAAAACCTCTATTTTATATGTGTGTGTTGGTTATTTCCATAACTCTTTCTGCGTTATCATTTTTTACAATCTATATACTGCTAGCCTATTCTCAAAAATGAAAATTTCACTTGTTTACAAGACTCCCATTTGGCTTTTATTTTTGTAACCATATTGTTGTTATATTAAGTCCAATTTTTCAAATTTCATAATCTACAACTTCATACAGTTATATCATGCTATAATGCTATGATGCTACACCTTTGAACTTCAGAGTACAAGATCGTATACATTTGTCCATTCTTTGCCTCATTTTCTATATCCCATCTATCTCAATGGATAGATTGTCGATGTTTTATCTTTTCATTGACAATGCTTAAAATAGGTGTTTTATAATCTTAATAAAGGCTCAGCACAACCAAAGCAGGACCATTTTGCCAAAATCAGCATCCTACTTGGGAAGAACAATGTGCTGAATCATGGCATGAGAACATCTGGATTGATGACTCCATGTCTTAGAACCCTAGTACCCTGATATTTTGTTAAATGCTATTTTTAGTTTCTCTGTAAGGATGTTTGTGGATAAGATTAATATGTATTAATATGAGAATTGGTAGACTCAGTGAAGTAGATTGCCCTCCCCAATGTGAGCGGTCCTCATCCAGTCCACTGGAAGGCTGAATAAAACAAAAAGGCTGAGGGAGGGAGAGCTCATTCTCTCTAACTGAGCTGTAACATCAGCTTTCTCCTGCACTAGAACTGGAACTTACACCCTCTCCTGGTTCTCAGGCCTTTGGATCAGACTGGAATTATACCACCAGCTTTCCTGGGTCTGCAGCTTGGAAATGGCATGTTGGTAAAGAAACTGAGGAACAGAGGTATCAAGTAGTACAGTTCACACAAGTAGTTAGGGTATATACTAAAACTTGAACTCCAGTAGTCTGGCTTAAATGCATGAGCTTATAACTATCTCACTACAGCTGATTTTATTTTATTTTGGTTTACTACTTATTTGAATAAAAAATTAAAGTACATACTAAATTAAAATTCTATTCTCAAATGTTTATTCATTTTCTACTTAATATCTCTGCTATTTAGTTTCTCGCATTCTTTTCTGGAAAGTTCTCCAAAGTTAGAGTGACTACATATATTTTCCAAAATTAATCTTTCAGTGATTTTGAATTTAAATAATTGTAAACAACTGCTGCTGCTCTCCATGGAACTAAAGCTAATAGCTAATTACTTTTCAATAACACCTTCTGATTATACATGAATCCTGGAACACGTGACACCAAGAAGTACTTACAAACATTTCTAAAGTTTTGGCTTATATTTTATAATAAATTTCATTGACTCTACATCTTAATTCTTCCAGATAGATGATATCCAGACATAGTTAAAATAACACAGCTATGCTTTCATAAAAAGGCTAATTATTTTAATTAAATTTTTGTGCCTGTATTACTATTTATTTCATGACATGAAACATCCTGCCTGGACAATCACTGCACCTCACATAATTGAGCGATGCTTTTCATTGCTGTTAATGGGTCTCTCAAGCTGCATTGTCTTTTTTGTATTCACTGCTTTCCAAAAGGCTTTCCCTATACGCGAGTACTGTTTCTTTATATTTCTCCTTTGTGACTTGTCCTGATTTCCTGAATCAGGATCATTCTCATTTGTCTTTCGAGTTCCCTTAATTCTGAGCTAAGCGAATTTGATGCCTTGATTTCCTTTTAAATATCCTACGTAATTAGCTAATTTCCCAATGTGCCTGTGAAAGTATTTAGTGAAGAACATGAAATTTACTTGAACTTCTTTAGCTTTTACTCTCTACTTCTATTGCTTTTATTATTGAAAAAAGTTGTATTATTAAAAGTTTTTATTTTTCTCATTTCTCCTCTTAGTCAAGCTGGATGATGTTTATTGTTTTTTTCCTTCCCCCTAAATAAATAATGGATTTAGGAAACTATAAGTCAGATACTTTTGTACTTTGGCTCCAAATTGCTCTTTTTAAATCTATTCTGTGTTTGGGATGAGAACGACAAAACTGCATTTTTGCAACTCTATTACTATACCACTTCGTCTTAGGTTCTCACAATGGGGGGCACTAGGGAGAGATTGGAACAAAAAAAGGAAGCGGGGACTTTCTTTTTTTTCCCCCAGAGCTGATAGCTGATAGACATTCCTTAGCATCTGAGAACAGATGAGTTCCAGTCTCACCTTTCATAGACTCTCTAAGAATCACTGTGTCATGTCCCCTTAGGTGTTGGGACAGCAATATCTCTTGGCATCTGGGGACATGTGGGGGCTCCTCATTCAAACAACTGTGTTTTGCTCACATCACCTGCTTTCTCTTCCTCCCCCCATAATGTTTATTGCTGCATGCTCAGTTACTATCTGGGTTTCCATTTTAAAAGTAAAAATTGCAGCCTTTTGAAACCTGTGTAACCAATTCCTTGTATTAAGTCTGCATTTTTAATGTGTTCAATTAAATTCACTTGATTTTTCTAGTTCTTAGTGTTCATATTTATTGATTTTAGTATTTTAAGATATTTTATTCTGAAATTATTTTTTCTCATTTTAACCTTCAACTAAGCCAAAGACTATTACTTGTTTTTGTAACTGTAGAAACAAACATTGTCATTTTACATGGAGAAGAGTCAGAGAATATAAAAAATGTACTAGTTACAAAATGTCCACCATTGTCAAAAAATACTATACGCTAAATACTACTCCTTTTAGAAATAGTCTATCTAATCCTTATAACGATCATGTGAGATTATTTCTCAATTTTAAGGTCAAAGAATGTATGGCTCAGAGGTTAAATAAATGAAATTCACAAGACTGGAATTGGATACTGCTTTTAAGCACTGGCATGTTCACCCCAAAACAAATG
The DNA here is from genome assembly GCA_004027475.1 of Anoura caudifer. Taxonomy (NCBI): domain Eukaryota; kingdom Metazoa; phylum Chordata; class Mammalia; order Chiroptera; family Phyllostomidae; genus Anoura; species Anoura caudifer. Next base: position 65,538 of record PVKU01007130.1, read on the forward strand.
CTGTTTACTATGAAGAAATGTTTTCACTGACTTTCAACTTCTGACCAATAAATATTAAACTGCAGATGTGCCTTATGCATGTCCTAATGCCTTTACTTCAGATAATTACACTTTTAATTGAAATGCTAATGTTTTCTAACATTACTTTAATGAGAAATATTTCCACCTTTAGATTAGAATGATCAAAAAAACTAAAAATGACCATAATAGTCATTATTCACTTGCTGCCACTGCTGAAGAATTGTGGTTAAAAAATTTAAAAAAGATCAACTTCTTACCCTCAAGTTTTCAAGCTATTTCTGGAGACATTGTTTGCTTATCTTTGAAGACATTTTTAAATGTTTAGACAGTTATCAACATGAGAAACACATCACTGCAATAAAATCAAAGAAGGCATTACAAATTAGTGATAGGTTAAAACAATAGAGTGGTTTAAATGCAATAATAAGCTTTTTATTTCATTTATAATAATCATAGGTTTAGATAAAAATAAGTTTCTTTGAAATATTTAAGGTTTAGGTTTTCCAAAATTCTATAAGATAATTTTAATAGCTTTTCAAAAATTTATATGTGTATATAAACTTTACCAAAAGTTATTGATGTGAAATATTTTGAGGAAGCTATGAATGGTATTTCATAATGTGACTCCACTTTTTCACTTCTCTCTGGTTCTAAGCAGTCTCAATGTTTTCCTCCACCCAATCAAATGTCCAAGAAGCTGTCGTGAATCTTTTGGGCAATTATATCCAAATTATTGCAACAGATATAAATTAATAAATAGAGTTTGAAACCATCTAGTTGTAATTTGATTTGTTTAAATTAATTATAACTTGTTTTAGAAATAATGCTTGAGTTCTCATTACATTTTTTCAATATTCTAGGTTCTTTGCAAAGATGGATAACATACGGTACCTGACCACATAAATAAATGAGTTTGTAAAGAAACAAATGGGTTAGTGGTATATATGTACTAGTGTTGTTTAAAGTCATATTTAAATACTTTGGAGAACATAGTTATGAGTGAATGAATACATTTTTTAACTATAAGATATTTGCATATCTTTTAGAAATTCATTAATGCTTAGCATTTTTTAAATTTTATTTTAATTGTTGTTCATGTACAGTTTTCTGTCTTTTACTCCCACCCCAGCCCACCCCCCAGCCCTCACCACTCCTTCCATTTCCAACCCCCCCCCACAGTTTTTGTCCATGTGTCTTTATGCTTGTTCCTGTAAACTCTTCCCCTTTTCCCCTGAAATTCCCTCCTCTCTCCTGTCTGGTCACTGTCAGCCTGTTCTCTATTTCAGTGTTTTTGGTTATATTTTACTTGTTTGTTTTGTTGTTTAGGTTCTTGTTAAAAGTGAGATCATATGGTATTTGTCTTTCACCGCCCGGCTTATTTCGCTTAGCATAATGCTTTCCAGTTCCATCTATGCTGTCTCAAAGGGCACAAGCTCCTTCTTTCTGCTGCATAGCTCTAAAAATAAAATTTTATTTTATTTAAAATTGGTAGTGCTTGGGTACATTTTCTCTGAGTTTGCCATTCCAAAGAAAGAGACTGTCCTAATTTCATTGTTATAAATATAAAATCATTACCTGATTAGTTGTACCTTGTCTTAATTTTAATCAAGGAAAAGCAAAATGATTTTATGGTAAGGTTTGGAAAACCAAATATACATTATAATACTTAGAATCATAGGAAACAAAAGATAGTATTATAATCTCTCAGAAGCAAGGAATATTAATTAGTTTAGAAGTGTATTTAAACTAGGACATTGTTTGATATGATCAGAATTAGCAGAGAGAAGTGAATTGCCAGAAGATAAATAGAGGTTTTTGAAATAAAGTAATATACCAATAATTTGTCCTTAATTCAGTTGCTTATAAAATGATTTAATATAAAAATTACTTCTACATTATGCTACCTTTGATCAAAAACTTAAACTTTATGTAATGAATAAGAACCTCTTTATTGATTATTTTTATTTTTAAAAAAAATGTAAAACAAGACATCAATCTTGAATGCCTAAATCTTTGATGCTGTCAGTCCAAAGAAATATAAATGAACCAGCTTATGTTGTGTCAAGCATTCTCCCTCATTTTCCATTAAGCTCTTGGGAAGCTCTATTTATTCTTTGGAGATACTAATGTACTATTACAAGCACAGCTTTATTGATACAGTGTTCCTTTGTTTACTGCTGAAGCTAATACCTTATTTGTGACAAGAATATTTATAATTTATGAAAATCTGTGTCAATAAATATTAGAGAATTACTAGTATTTATGTCTGCATTTAAGTAGCAAACTTACAAAGCCTTAATATTATTTTATTATTGCTTATTTCATTCTCTTTGCTATAGGTGGGGATATAGGCAAGGGACAGATACAACTTGTCCCCAGTTTAATAGGCAAATCAGCAGATAACAAGTAAGTTAAAAAATATAGATGCAGCCACTGTCATTGATAGATATCTAACACTAAGACTTCAAAACAAGAAATATTTGAATATTAATAAAAATATCAAAAGCTAGGTTACATTTGACCAAATGAAACATAAATAATATATTACTTAGTTTATACTTTCTGAGTGAACTGGCAAGAGATTTTAGGCAAATATTTATTGACTTTCTTTCTTGTCTTAAAGATCTATTGTCCTTCCTTGATTCACTGCATAAAAAGATACTAGTGTCAGCATCTTAATATATTTCTAACTCATTGCTATAACAAAAACCATTACCCTACCCCTTTTTCTTTTTTGTCTTTCACTCCCAAAATATAGGGGTAAAACCATTAACTTTATTATCTGAAAACGAGGCTTTATTCCAGGGAGGGAAGGTAGGGCTGAGTAAAAAGACATTCACAGAAGCACAGGAATTATTGAAGAAGAAAACCACAAGATCCAAAAAAGATATTTAAAAAATATTGAAGAAATTTGCAGTCACAATCCACATTTCTGGCAATGACCAATGGATTTATCTCACTGTTCTTTCTGCCCATCCCTTCTATGAATTGTATTATAAAGTCCACTGATCTGTTCCATAAGGCTACTCATAACCAGAAACTGATACCACACTGTTCCACTGCTTTCCTTTGAAGGATAAAGTTTGTGGGCATCATCATGAAGTATATATCACTTTCTGGTCAATCTTTTCATTCTTGAAGCACCAGTGATCTCTATTGGCACCTGAATTGCTCTCAAGTTATAGCGCTCATCCCTTTTTTCACTTTGCATAGCTCTCACTTCCTCCTCTATTTTGTGAACATACTCAATCAGTTCTGTGAGCATCCTGATGACCAGTGTTTTGAACTCTGCATCTGATAGGTTGGCTGTCTCTTCATTGCTTAGTTCTGTTTATGGAGCTTTGATCTGTTCTTTAATTGGGGTCTCTCTCTCTCTCTCTCTCTCTCTCTCTCTCTCTATATATATATATATATATATATATATATATATATATATATATATATATATATATGTCTCAGCATGCCTGCTATGTTGTAAAGAGCCAAGCCTTAGGTATTCTCCCGGGCAGGGCAACCAAGGTCACTGAGTTGTGGCACTACATGTGGAGGAGGGGTCAGAGAGGGAACGATGCTGCTTGCTCAGCTCTTGCCTAGCTTTCAGTCACTTCCCCTGCTACCCATAAGTAAATTGAGCCCTTCTGGCCCTGATTCCTGGGTGGGTGAGTTTGTGTACCTACTAGGACCCCGTGGATCTCTCCAATGAACTCTCCTGTGAGGCTGTGTGTTTCTCTCATACCTGCAACCCCCATAGATTTTTAGAACCAGAGGTTTTGAGGCTTTATTTTCCCACACTGGAACCCTGGGTTATGTGACATGTCTCACTCCCCAGTTATTCCTCCCAGTTAATCTGGATGCAAATGTAGGACCACCAAGTCTGCCAGCTTCCACCTTGCCCAGAGGTCCTCCAGTCACCTTGCCACAAGTCCTCTCTCCCTTTGCTGCCCATCTCTGTACAAGTCAGACCTCCTACCTGTCTGAATGAATGTTTCTTCTTTAACTTTTTGGTTGTTGGATTTCCATACAGTATGATTTTTCTGGCAGTTCTGATTATTTTTTGTTTTTAAATTTATTGTTGTCCTTTTGGTTGTCCAAGGACGCAAAATGTATCTAACTATGCCTCCATCTTGGCTGGGAGTCACTAATTTGAACTTCCAAATCCCTTCACCTTTTTCACCCATCTCCCCAGTCCCCACCTACTTGGCAACCACTAATTTGTTTTCTGTATATATGAGTTGGTTCTGTCTTATTTGTTCATTTATGTTGTTCTTTAGATTCTGCATATTAATGAAAATATATGGTATTTGTCTTTCTCTGTTTGACTTATTTCACTTAGCCTAATATCCCCTTAGTCCCTCCATGTGTCACAAAAGGTAAGATTTTATTCTTCTTATGATTGAGTAACATTCCTTTGTATATATGTACCACATCTTCTTCAGTAATTTGTCTATTGCTGGGAACTTGAGATGCTTCCAATTTCACTTCTGGGTGTTTATCTGAAGAAATCCAAAACACTAATTCAAAAAGAACACCTTTATGTTTATTGTAACATTATTTGCAATAACCTAGACTAGTGTGGTTTTTGAAGGCTCCATACATTACAGAACGTGCTTCCAGATCCTGCTCTAACACCAGGTGAGGTAACCTTATCATAAGGTTATGACAGTAACCATATCATCATGGAAAATTTATGTACCTGGCCCAAATCATGCCTCTCACTGACATATTTTTGTTATAATATTTTGAATTCCATATATGTGAGAAAAATGTACAATTTTAACTATCACTACCAATATTTTGTTTGCTTTTACAATGGCTTATTTGTTTAAACACTTTTGTATACAATTTCTTTGTTACTTTTTTGATCACTCTGCTTTTTTCCTCTTTGTTTCATTCTTTTTTTCCTTTCCTTTTTCTCATTGAATAGTGCACAGTATGCAAATTTCCATTCCCCTTCTTTGGAAACACATACTTCTTTATCTCTATTGAAGGGATTGGGAAGTACTTTCTATAAAGGGTCCCATAGAAAAAATTTTTACAATTTAGCAGACCATTCATATGGTCTCTGTCACACCTGCTTAATTTTGTCTTTGTAGTGTAAAATCAGTCATAGACAGTATGTAAATGGATGGTTGTGGTTGTGTTCTAATAATACTTTATTTAAAAACACAGATGGCCAATCATAACATCCTACTCTATACCATACAGTTCTATATAAGTGTTGGGAAATTGACCATATTGTCCAATACTTTATTACTTTGGAGAAAACACTACTAGAAAACAAATCTTTTTCCTCAAGGAACAAATCCTATTTTTACTAGAACTTTTGAATTCTCCACTAAAAAAGACAACAAAAATTCAACTATAGCAACGATCAACGTGATTATAATTCAAAGTTTATTGAAATCAACAAATGACCTATAGCTATTATACAAAATGGAAAAAAAAAGACAGATAGTTATTGAATATGAGATATCTTAAATCTGTCAAACAGTTGCTCTGATAAACCAATTCTCCAACCAAAACATTATTTTATGAAAGATTAAGTATGAGAATGATCTTCTATCATGCCATATTCTAATTATCATATTTATTTAGCCTAATTTCTACAGTCAGACTGGTTGAATTTTTACATTATCATCTTTTTAACAATTATGTAAGAACAGAATTTTCTTATACCTAAAATGCTTTTGAATTACTCTGCAGGGACAAAATGATGAATCATGCATCTTACAAAAAAAAAAAAAAAAAGAAAGAAAGAAAAGATATTTTACACCACGAAATTGACTCCCCAGACAAACAGAAATCATAATAAACAAACATTAATTATCACGATTGGAGTTATGCTGACAATTTATAGAAGTTTCCACACTCCCATACTTACAATTTGATTTAATCTTAGACAAATACTATAAATTCTGCCAATATTAAGAAGGTAGGAAATAGTAGTTTACTTAATGGCTAGCAGCTATATTGACTGGTGTTTATACTAAATTAAATAAAAATTTCCTTGAAAATAAAATATTTTTTCTAGTTTTCTATCCCATGTCTTATACACAGTAGTAGTCAGTAATAGTTAATGTAATAAGTAAACAACTTCATGAATTTATTTTAATTAAATATGCAAGTACTTTGATGTTGTAATTTGTGACTATGTCATTTAATTTGAAGACTGTTGCTAACCTTCTTCATCCTGCAGAAAATACATTGTAGTAAGGGAAGCAATGATACCATCCTTTTCTTCCATATAACTTATTTTAGTGGACATGTTGCTCTTTTGAGTGTTACATAAAAGAGTTTAAAACATTATCTCCAAAACTAACTCATAAATACTACACCTGCTGTCCGGGAGTGAAGAGATTTCCAGATTAATGTTTTGCATCCAAATTATCATGTAACATTGTATATAAAAATAATGCAAAGCCCTTTCAAAAATAGAAATCCTGAATTGAGTAAAGATAAATTTTACTCTGGCTATAAAAAAGAGAGCTGCAGTGACATGTTCTGGGTAGGAAGCCACAAATGATGATTCTCTACAGTATAACATAAGGTTAAGTGGAGTAAATAAAAATCAAGAAAGGCATTGAAGTATTTCCACTATATAATATGTCTTGTCATGTGAGAAATAGTTTCACAGAAGGTAATTCATTTTAACTGCTATTAGAAAAACCTTGAAGAATTTTAAATATATTCCCACATGTACATGTGTAACATAAGGAAATCACTAACATAGTTCTATTTTCAACTTTTTGTATTTCAATGTTCCTGATGTTCTCATATAAAAAGATTGGAAATTTCATCTGAAGGCTAGGGCTTTTAAGAAGTAATTTAATATTCTAACAAGACATTTGTCTTTGTTTAAGGTCATCCTTTCAACTTTGAAGGCAGAATATGCTGACAATTTATGAAGCAAATGTCATCTAACTATCCATAGAATAGGGAAGACTTACATTACCTGTCAAAGCTACATTGAGAAACTGCAGGACAAGACAACTGTACAGAGAATGTTTCCACACTGTTGTCATTTTCCCCTCTATGCTGAATATACCATTAGAGAGTTAGAAAGAGTTAGAATACTCCTCTGAATATAAATTAACAATGAAGACTCTATCAAAGATGTGTATGTTACCATTTCAGTGTCTTTGAAAAAATAATCAGTCTTAAAGTATATATATTTCATTCACTAATCACATAATCCAATTAAAAAACATACTGACACACACTCTAGGTTCAGTATAAAAAAGAAGAATACTATGAGTGCCTGAAACAGTACTTAGATTTCTATAAATGATCTATAAATATGTATTTGATTAAATTGAATTGCTAATGTATTCAAAATTGAATGGGTTTGTCTTACATGCTAGTAATATTTCTCATTCTTAGGAGTTCTTATTACTGGAGGTACTAAAGGAAATTCCAGTTAACTGTCATTAAGGTATGAAGTATAATAAATTCTTGCACTGAGTTTGAATTTGAACTAGATGTCCTGCTCAATCATTTTTTACTCTAAGACTTTACAGCTTAGTGAGACCCCAATAATTCTGAATATATACAATAATACAGATGAAGCATTATACTCTGAATATATATACATGCCATTTTGTTTATGATTAAATGAATGTCTATACAGTTAATTGTATTTTTTATGTGACAGTGGACCCTAAAGAATAGATAATTCTGATTAGTTACAGATAATCAAGAGGTACTACATATGAATCAAAATATATTTAAATATATTACATAAATATAAATGTTTTTGTAAGTCTTTAGAAAGTATTTTTTCTAGTTTTGAAATTTTGTGATGGGGTTGAGGTGAAAAGGTATTACTATACCTATAGCTAGAAAAGCACAGCCAGAAGGAAAATAAAGCAAGACCCTGCTATTACAATGTAACAAAGAACTTAAAACAGGAGGCTGGAAACAAAAGGAAGTAATGTCTCACCAGTTAACTCGCCAGTCCTGAGCTTGGTCTGATAAGGTTGCCAGGTTTTCTGAACATCACAAGCAGAAATAACGCAGGAGGAGGGGAGTCCTAAAGACTGTGTGCTGGGAAGGGGCCCCTGTGTAACAATTTCACAAACGAAGAAAAAGAGGCTTTACTAAGTGAGAAAGAAAGTCTTTGTAGCTGTACATTATTCCCAAGATTTAGAAAGGGAAGAAGGAGGAGAAACCTAAAAGCTAACTAAGGTACAGTGAGGTCTGTCTGGAAAAATGCCCAGCCATTGTTAATATAATGAGAACGGTTCTCCCAGCATCGATGTAATCTGATAGCCAAGGAGAGTGGACTAGAATGCACATGTGTAAACAATTACAACTTCACTGTACTAGTCAATGGGGGCAGTAGTGGCTTTGAGTGAGCATATGCACTGTGTGGCTGTTGCATTAAAAAAAATGAGCTAGTAAAGCAAAGAAACTGCAACAAATTTTGTGTTAAGCTTGAACATCTCTCTGCAGAAACTGGATGATTCAGAAAGCTTTCAGGGACAAACAGTGAGTACAGTGCAAATAGAAGTGTGGCACAGATACTTCAAAGATGGTCAAGAATCTGTTGAAAGTGATCCATGTTCTAGCAGGCCTGCAACAAGCAGAACACCTAAGAAAGTTGACTGTGTGTGGGCTGCAATCAACAAAGATTACCAAGTATAGTATGAGAACTAGAAGCTGATCTGGGGATTCCAAAATCGATTGTTTCTGAGATTTTTGACCAGGGAACATTGCATGAAACGTGTCATGGCAAAATTCATTCCAGCGCAGAAGGAACATCATGATGCATTTGCTAATGACTTGATTCAAACTGCTACAGATGAACCAGATTTCCTCAAGAAGATCATAACTTTGAAGGGGACTGAGTCATCGTTGTCCTGTGTACAATGTCTCTTCCATCTTATATATTTTTCAATATATGTCTCTATTTTTTTTAATACCGCATAGCTGGATACTTTCTGAACAGACCTTGTATAACCCCTGAACCCCAACAATAGTCAGTTGGCTACTTAGATTAGCTAAGTATTCACTTGTAGCCTTGACTCAAGTGGGTAGAACAAACTTACTAATGACTTTATTTCCTCTATATGGAGGGCAGTCAGACTAGCTGGGTGTCTGCTTGCAGCAATTTTCCCCAAGTGTGTTTCATAAATAAACTTGCTATCTCATTTCCACTATATGTATTTGTCTTTCACATGAATCCTTCTCTTGCAAGCAAATAAGAACTGAGCAACAAGCTGGGGTTGGGGGACAACACCCAAAGTCATGTGCCCCAAAGTCATATTCAATGCGTCCAGATATGTAAGAAAATCAGGACTCTATTGCTAGTACCTGTTTCAGTGCTCTTTCCTTTTTTGTTGGCATTTTTCTAAGATATCTAATACATATTTATTAACTATCATCAAGGGTGTACTTGAAATTTTGAAATACACACATCTTGCAGGGGTGCCCAACCTGTAGCTCGCAGACTGCATGCAGCTCGGGATGGCCATGAATACCGCCCAACACAGAATCATACATTTACTCAAAACATTTTAAGAATTTTTGAGATTACATGTCACAAAGTATTTAATGCATGGCCCAAGACCACTCTTCTTTTTCCAGTGTGGCCCAGGGATGCCAAAAAGTTGGACACCCTTCTTTAGTGGAAACCACATTTTTCTTTAAAATATTATATGCTATCATCAGTATATTTTTGTTCTGATGAAAATGAGGCAAGGAACAGTGATTAATAATAAATTCTAAAGTTGGAAAGACAATAATCAAATAATGACCTTGACATTCACTAACTTAAGAGGCAATCTTGCAGATCAGTTATGACTGGATTCATAAACTTTAATTCAGGAATTACAAGCATCTAGTGATCATTTGAGAATGGGAGGGAATTTTAGAACCCATTGAAATTATCAGTGTAAAATAAAAGTTCTAACTTCTTGATGGATATTGTCATTATAGCACTACAGATTACAATTTTTGTAAACCAAAACATGTAGAGAAAATATTAACTCCATGTCAAATTATGTCCATTAAGTATTTGGCTGAGAAGGTGTCCAGACCAAACAAAGAGGGAATCTCTAAGGTCTGCTGCCTATTTAAACTATACAAGTTTGACAATGTATCTAATAAAGTTTCACAAAAACTTACTGAAGTTCAATATAGGGAAAGTGGCATTTCGAAGTTCTAACAGCTTGGAACTGACTCATCTACTTGGTCCTATCTGTGGCTCTCTGAATTCCACACTGTCTTTAGCTTGAATATATCGCAAGTGTCCAGATAATGTCTTAACTTTCTTTAGTCTGGGAGGTTTTACTCTCAAAACTTTTTCTTGTTGTTGCTGCTGCAGCAGCTGCCATGACCTGCATGGATTGAAGATCAATTACTGAGAGCAGTGATCTGAAGGGTTGCCCAGTCAGCATCAAAATGAAGAAAGAAAGCTATGTTTACAAGTACAAAAGAAGTAAATCTCAACAGAGAGACTCAAATGTGATATCAAGAAAGCTCCTGAAGGCTCAAAATTTCAGCCTTTGAAAAGATCAAATGCCAACTTACCTGGAGGAATAATTTTAAGTCTTGTTTATGTGATGTTCACAGCTTTTACGATTTGCAAAAAGTTCCAGTAACATAGAGTTTCCAAACAGGTGTGTGGTTGCTAATGAATTGTTAATGGGTTATTGTCCAGCCAATGACAGACACCAGCTGCATCCCACTTCAAGTGCTCTTTAATAGTGGCTACTGTGCTGAAAGAAAGTTCCATCAATGTTTCATCCAGCTTTGCCCAGGTACAGCCTCACCTCAGACCCTCGCTGAGTGCATCTCACTTCTCATCACAGGCCTGTTGTCAAATATGCCTGAGCAATTATGGAAACCCATGGAGTACCCAAGAAATATTCAGTGCATAAGCCTGTGTCGTTAGTGCTCATGGTATCACCCCTGACCAATGGAGAATGGAAGTGAATAAATGTACGAATTCATAAATACATAGACATAGCCAAATACATACATACATACATACATACATACATACATACTGTTCTTCTTTGTACACCAGGTGAACAGTTGGTGACTGATCTCCTGTGGCTTATAGAAATGGCCAATATGGTAAAATGTATCCTTTCTTCTCTTTTGATTCTGTTGTTCCTCATTCCTACTCCCTGATGTTACTTCCCAAATAAACTACGTACAACTCTGCCTTTCAGGGATTGCTTTTGGAGATCGCAGGGTAAGACAACTAAGATTTATTCCTCACAGACCTCAGTGTGGTTGAGTAGGTCACCTTTTGGCTGGAGTCTCCTTGTTCATCACTTACTTGTCAAAGCAGCCTGAATTTTTTACCCCAGTGAGTTTGCAGTTATCATTTTTAAAGTGCACCATGACATGAAAAGTTTCAAAAGCATTGAGATTAGCTGGAAATGTATGTTGGCTTCTATTTTACTATTAAGCTCATAATTTACAAAGAAGTAACCAAAAAAATACAATTTATACAATTTCATTTCTGAAAACAAAATGCTTTTGGTTATTGCTCTATCCAATTACATTATTAATTTAGAAGGTGATTTTGCTAACAGCAAGACAAAAGGAAATTGAATGTCTAGGGAGCCTAGTGAAGCAGAATGACAAAGCATGAACATGAATAAAGTAACAAATTGCAAATTAAACTTGAAATATTTTAGAGTTTAGCTAAAATATGATTTGTTATTACCTATCATGTAGAAAAACTAGAGAGTCATTTTTGCATTATATTTTAAATAATAAAATGAAGAAGCTTACCTTTTATGGAAGAGACAAACCATGTGGCGTAACTGCATTATACACTGCTACCCTGACTTCACTACTCATGCAGACTCCTTATGGCAGGGGTGTCGAACTCATTTTCACCGGGGGTGCATCAGCCTCGTGGTTGCCTTCAGAGGGCCAAATGCAAGTTTAGGACTGTATAACTGTAACTACTCCCTAACAGTTAAATGAGAGCTCGGCACTGCCACCGGGTAGAAACAAGGTGCTGGGCTGCATAAAACCAGGTGGAGGGCCGGATTCGGCCTGCGGGCCTTGTGTTTGCCACCTGTGCCTTATAACCTCAAAGGCGACTAGTGAATACTTTAGAACCATTATTGACATTCCTTAAAGTGATGTATTCTTATAATACATATATATATATACAAGATCCTATGAAATTTGACCTTTTAAATTATGTGCTCATAGGACAGTTTTCTAATACTCCATGAGGAGTTGTAAACTTTCCCATTAAAAACATAAATGACACATACGTAATTACCTTTACATCTATCACTATACTTTAATTAAATGTTATTAAAATAGAGGTTTTGGATTACAAAACAAAATAAATCTTTAGCATATATAAAAGAAATAGTATCTTTTATTCTACATGTATTATTTTATACATTTACACACATTTATTTTGTTTCACTTCCTTCTTTCCAATTTTTAAGTGTGGTATATTCAAAGATTGTATCATATAGATTTAAAAAAACTGTGGGAATACAATTTTTTTCATGGCAGAAATGCATACAGTGTTAGAGTGAGAATTACTATGAAAAGTGACTGTTTTCATAAGTTTAGTTTGTGATAACTGCAGAAACGAAACATTCAGTAAATGTTTAAGATATAGAAAGTCTTAATATGATTATAATGGCTTTATTACAAGGCACACTTAAATATGATGTTAGATAAGTTATTCATTAATTACTTACAGACTTTTAATCCCAATTTATAGAATTCATTCATTTTTATATTTTATAGAGTCCATTCAGTATATGATAACTAATTCTCATTCAAAAACTTCAATTAATAATTTTTAATTGAAATGTGTGTTAATACATAATGTAACAAATATGTAAGTATAGAGCCCAATGTAATTTCCCAGAATGAAAACATCTGTGTAACAAGAAATTAAAAAAAAACCTACCAGCTGCATCTTAGAAGGTCCAATAAGTCCTTTCCAACTGAAGATATTCATTTTCCTGACTCCTATTCAAAAGATTAGCTTAGACTGTTTTGTACTTTATGTATACTATATATAAATGGAATGGTAGAGTTTATTTTTGGGGGTTTTGCTTACTTCACTTAGTTTTTATGAGACCTATTATTATTTTCTCATGTCATACCATTGTTTATTGGCACATAGCATTCTACGTTATCAGAATACTATAATTTATTATTCCATTCTCCTAATGATAGTACTTGACTGGTGAAAAATTTAGAGTTATTACAAACTATGTTTTTATGAATACTTAATGCATGTTTTTGGTGAACATGCACAGGAATTTCTACATGGGCATACGGGTAGGAATTAATCGCTAGGTCATGTGTCATGAATATAAACCAGTAACTAACACCTACAACTCCCACCCCATTTGGAATCTTTATTCCCATGAGCCTTAAGCTTCAATGTGCTCCCCTCTTTATTTATGTCTGTTAATATCTCTCTGATAAAATTATTAAGGAATGAAGGAAGAAAAGAGGAATCGTTTTGTTGGACAAAGTTTTTAAGACAAATCTAATTTCACCTTAAGATAAAATCTATGAAGAAAGAAAAATAAGAAAAGAGAGACTGATATATTTCTATTTCATCAGGAGAAATAAGGTTTTTCTCACTGTTTTTATTGTGTAACATCACCACTACCCCTGGTAAAGGGTATCACAAGGATTAGCAGTGGTCATATTTTAATCTTGATTTCATTATATTTTGTTAAACTGTATCACACAATTATCACAGACTTTATTAAAAGACACAGTGTATTGATGTCATTTATAAGATCCCAAAATAGAGGTTAATAAATTGAACTATGTGAATTATGTTACTTTCTTGTGTTCTTAAACTGATAATAACTACTAACCCCCTATCTTTTTGGAACATACAGCACTTTTTAAAGTGCCTTGTTTCTTTTGATTTCTATAATCGTTGTCTTTGTCATTATTATCAACAAGTTGAGTTATTCATTCTGGTAGATATGATATTAAGAACTGAATAGGGTATTGGACAGTACCTGACTTCAGAAAGCTTTTACTCTGCTGAATTCCTACATGGAATGTGAATATTATTCATTTAATATTAGCTGTGTAACAAATTGTTCCCAGAAATGTACAATGGTTCAGACATAATATTTTCCCTGCAAAATAATCTTTCATGGTGAGTTTTCCTGGTGAGCAGGTGGACATATGCCCCCACAATCACTTAAACTAACAGCCTTTCTTCAGTCTTCAGCATAGGGCTTCCAAGTTCACCATGATAGCTTACTGTGGGTCGGCCAGAAGGTAAACAGATAATGGAGCATGTGGAGTTTATCCATGGTGCAGCCTTGGAAGCAGCTGATCGCATTTGTTGTGTTCTTGTTTCAATGTCTAGAACTTTGTCACATGGCCCAATGAAGCAGGAAGAGAAACTAGAAAATGTGGTGTTGATGTGTGTCCAGGGAAAAAGAGAAACAGAATCTGGTAAATACTTTAACAATAGCTGTCATACCAACGCATTAAATGTATAAAATCCAGACCTGCTCTGGTTGAAACATAAAAGTGAACCAATATATAACACCCAGTGAATATTCTCTTAGCTCCTTATAAATAGAAAAATAATAATAACAACAATAAAATCTATGTTTTCATAGAATGCCATTTAGAAATTACAGCATAAAAAATGTACACATTTACCCAGAAATCCCATTCTTAGAGTTCTATATGATAGAAATAAAAGCATATTTCAAAAACAATTGCATTGAAAATGTACCCATTGATTCAGCTATCTCATTTCAACCACATGCTACGGAAATAAAAGTATATTTTAAAAACTATTGCCTTAAACATGTGCTCATTGTCTCAGCAATTCAGTTTCCGGGACTCTATGCTAACAACTAACATAATATCATGTTGGAAAGGACTGTTCCCAGAAATTTGTTCTTCAGAATTTCTTCTGAAACATTATGTGTTGTAGCAAAAGCAAAACAAGATAAAACAAAATTGAACTAGAAAGAAAGTGGAAGCATTTCAATATGGAAGTAATAGGTAAACTGATGCATAACTATGTTAAGGTCATGAAATATTATGTGGATGGTCCTTAGAACAAATTATATTTGGAGTGTAAGCATTTCCAGTTTCTTAATATATGAGAAGAGCAAGATGCTGATAATTGTATATAACACGAGTTCATTTTCCTAAAATAATGGGAGAATAACCAATATTTCTATGTGCAGAGGGCATATGTCTGAGAGTTACAATAATATAAGCATTTTGGGGGGCATTTTTGTGCTTTATCTTTTGCAGTTATTACTTGTTATAATCGTGGCCACATGAGTGCTGAAAGTGGGAAAATGTAAAGACTATGTGGTAACTTAACCTAGTATAAAGGCAGCTTTGATAATAGAACAGATATAGTATCTGTTCTACCATCAAATATCTGTTATGTTTGATAATAGAACAGATAACATTATCAGTGGATAACATTATCAGTGGGAGCATAAGAGTATGCACTCATAATTAAAGAACTGAACTATCATCATGATTTGTGTATTACTTTGGTGTGATTAAAGGTGGACTTTGAATTTTGTTTTTTTCCTTTACTTTTATATATTTTCAGATAAATGTGGAAATACTCCTACCAACAGATTTTTTTTTTCTTTTTCAATGTTCTCAATATAAATAATGCTGGGCAAAAAAAAAGCAGAGGTGAGATTCAAATGCAAATCTTATTCTAATAATCCTTGCAGAATTCATATTTTTCCTTCCTTAGAATAAAAACTCTGTTACTTCCTATTGTACATCACTCTTTGGGCTTATTCAGATCAGTTAGCAAGAAACTGATTATTAATATGTGTGTGTGTGTTTGTTTCAAATAATTTAAATGGTTTGCCTAAATGTATATGTGTCTATGCCATATATCATATAATTGCCTAAAATATGAGACACAGATTTTGAAGAGTATTCCACACGTACATTTTTAGAAATAGTAACACTATTGTACCAGTATTTTATTTGCAGAAGACTTTCAAAGAACCTAATGACTTAAAGGGATATTTTGATTTCTCATTCTTTAGCAATATAAAGGGAATGGTGTGTCTTCTTTTACAAACCTAAATAATTCAGATGATTATTGTGACTTTAAAGGAGGCTCTCATCATTTTTCTATTTGAATCTTAACCATTATGAGAACTTATTTTCTCATATTAGGAAATAATAGTAATTATTTTCCACATCACAGATTAAATACAATATACATATATCACATAAATAAAACAATAATTTATACCAGCATCATAGACAAACTACTAAACATAACAAACATGTCTTAAACACTGCTGCACATACAGTGAGTTCGTAAGTATTAGGTGCTCTTTTTGTTATTATTATGCCCTAATTTAACTTTCTTCCTCCATTCTTTTTTTATTTTAATTGTTGTTCTTGTACAGTTTTCTGTCTTTTATTCCCATCCATTCTTTTTTGAAACCACACTATCAACTTTCTTTTTTAAAACTATTCCTTAAATGCACCTTTATTCATATGGACACCTGAATGAAATTGCAATTTTTTAGTTTAGCTTAGGTGACTAACTGAGGTATCAAATTTCTTTCAGGTTTGCAGAGGACCCAGACTATCTTCCACAGCTTCTCTCCAATTAGTCTATATTCTATTCAAACTCTCTGCTGACTCACAATTTCTCCTGCTTTGATATTTACTCAAGGTCCCCAGACCTGTTAAAACCCAGACATATGTGATGGCCATCGCGCTCACAACACATCGGGGAACCTGATCTGCCCTGTAAGACTGTGAAGTCCAGGTGCAGGCCCACTCTTCTCTCACATCACCCTTAAAGAATCTGCTTATTTTCTTTCTGGAATTTATAGCATTCCCTATTTTCTTGTTAACTGGTTCATTTGAATTTTTCTCTTTTCTTCATTAGAATGTATGTTTAGAAGAGTAAGAAACTTCTCTATAGGTAGCTCACCTGTGTTTTACTTACACTAAACACAATGACTGAGCAACAACAACAACAAAAAAGCACTATTAAATTAATTGAAGACCTATAATTCATTGCTTACTAGATAAATACAATAATATGTGTCATAGAGGAACTCAGGCCATTTTTGGCACTGTCAAAGCCAAGACATCTATCTTGTTTCTCACCTCTTCCACTACTGGTACACCCATAGTTAGAGATGGCTTAAATTCCTAGGGAATGTTTGCATGACTGGCAATTTCTACTTCCTTTTATTTATATTTTCACTCAATTTTTATATTTGTTTAAATTAACTTTATATTTATTGAAGGATTGCAAATACAGTTAAGAGAAGCTCCTGTATATACTTTACTCAGCCACCCCTAGCCCTAATCATACTGTATTCATCAAAACTAAAAATTTAACTTTAATACAGTTAGTTAAACCAATGGTTCCACCGTGTTTTTGCTAATGTTCTTTTTCTGCTCTAGAATTTAATCCAGGATATCACATTACATTTAATCATTATTTCTTATGTCTTATTGTCCTCCAGTCTGTGACAGTTCTTTGGTCTTTCTTAGTTACTCACACCCTTGGCACTTTTGAAGAATATCAGTGATATATTTTATAGAATACCCATCAGTTAGGTTCTTCCAATGTTTTCTTATTAAACATTTACTTTGGATTAGGGTTATACTTTTTTTTTTGCAAAAAGGTACATACAGGTAAAGAAAAAGGCATCCTTTTTAAAAGGATTCAAATGACCTGTGCCCTAAATGGAAGCGTCCCAGAGACAGAGAACAACACACTACTCGGCCAAGACAGTGAAGCAGCCACCAATCCTGGCAGCAGGACGTGGTTTCAAGGCAGATGGTAAAATTAAAAACTTGGCAATTCTAGTAGAGGTTTCACACACAACACAAGGACAACTTAAAAGGAAACAACATAACAAATGTGTTAAGTTTAAAAAAAAATTATCATTAGTTCTAAACAGAAACTATAAGAGCCCAATATTCAGAGCATCATAAACCCTCATACGTATCATGAATATTTCAATAAATTTTCAATAACTTTTCCAAAACTATGTAATTTAAAAGATTATGAAGAAATAAATTTAAATTTAAAATAAAATTTATTTATTACTGGAAAAATATTTCAGTCATTTGTTAAATATACCAATAATTTGCTGAGCTTGCAAGTATTCAGGGTAAACTGTTTTAACACTCACTCCAGTTGGTTGCCAACATTTTTTTCCTATTAGTTTACATTCATTGCAAGTTAAATCAGGGAAAGGTAGATAACACTGGTTTTGTATAAGCCAAAATAATTTCACAGAAATTTGAAACAGTAGTGGTATATTTAATTAAGTATCACATCATAAGACTTCAAAATTATTTTAGAGACATGTTTCAGAGGCCAACTTTGTATTTCAATATTTTTTAAATAATAAACTAAATATTTCCAAGAAAGTCACTTTCAAAGTGTTGCTTAAACAATATTGTGTGTATAATTTATCTACTATTTCTGAACAGCTTAAATCCATTTAAAAATTGGTAATCATAATATATTTTGTCCATGATATCAAAATATTTATTTTCTTATTTTAAGTGTGATTTTTTCTGGGTAACATAGATTGAAATTTGTTTTAAACATAATTTTTTCCTATAAATTTAAATTCCAATATATATTAAATTTTGTTCTTAAATTTTTCCCATGAAGAAGTTGCTTTGCTTATGAGAAGTTAGCATTACTCATATATTCAGGTCAATTAGTTTAGTATGATGATGCTTACAAAAAATTAAAAATTAAATTTCAGTTGTCTCATAATTGTTTTTTATAATCATCTGACAACCTGGTTAGCTAACACTACCAACATATTTCCTCTTCTGAAACCTAACAGGTGTTTGGTAGATTTTCTTCATCTGTTACAAATTAGTACTGATTCCAACTGGACACATTCCATTCAATAGATGGACATTTTTTATACTTGTAGGTATCCTGCACCTGTTCAAACAGCATCAGATCCAAACCTGTCTTATTGGTTGATGCTGGCTGTTCTGTTCTTGACACCTGGCCCATTTGATCCACATCATTGTCTCTATAGAACAGATTTATTATAAACATACACTTGCACCTGTCTCAAATGTTCTAATCTGTATCTGTCTTGCAAATTGTCAGTCTTAGTGGGATTATGGAGGGATAGCTTGATCTGCATTGAGTCATATTTTTGCTTTATGGCAAATTATAAGTTAATTCTCTAAAACCTCCATCAATGTAAATTCCAACTATGTTACTATATACTAGAAATTATCTTAAGACTGAAAATTTCATACTGACTTTCTAATTTTCAGAATAAAATAGACAGATTTTAAGGGTTAGAAGTTGAGAAAGTGCTTGTTGTATATATTGGAAATCCATTGACCTCATTGCCATCAGTACACCTGTAATGGGGAAGGGAGTTAACGCTTTGGGGGAAAAAAGAAAATGTGCATTTTTATGGTTTGCGAGAATTTAATTTAACTGATATAGATGCTCTTAGGAGGAAAAGAATGGAATAAATGGAAATAAAAAGTAAGAGAAAAGTTAGGCTGAAAGAGTCTCAATATTATTAGAAAATGATTGTTGTTCTTAACATACATGTTTTTATAAAGGAAATATTAAAAATTCTAAACTTTTGACTATCATCTCTGTTGAGTGAACAGTTCTAACTTGATAATTTAAGTGAGCTTTCTGATGAGTACATAATATTTTATTTAAATATACATTTCTGTGATTATAGTTCTCAATAATTATATTATTATTTATATAAGTAGAAAATATACAATAATCCAACTATTAATTAAAATAAAATATTTCAAACTACTGTTTATTGACTAACAAGAATATTAATATAGGATCATAATTTTATAATATTATGCTTTATAATTTACCCAACATAACAGAACTATTAAAAATGTTTAGATGAGAATGCTTGTTGGTATTGTAAAAATGCCTATACATTTTTAATGTCAGATGTGAATTTTTAAAAGATATGTTTATAAAATATTATTTTCTCTTATTGTCAAAACAGTACAAGTTCCCTTTCGTAGATGCTGTAACATAGGCTGAAAACTTTCAATCATACAGGCTAGAAAAAGAGCAATCTTAATATCCATAATATAGTCTTCTAGAGATGTCATTTAGCAATTGATATTTGGTAAAGTATTTAATCCTATGACCATTCGTCTATTAGGCTATTAAATGGGATTAAGAATTTAGTATTTACCTCTGGTAGCTGTTGGAATGATCACATGAAAAATCCAAAGCACTTGCAGCATTTGAATAAAGAATATTATTGTTGTTACATCTCTGCAATATTTTTCATCTCTATAATTAATTACCTATAATTGTATAATGTTGCCATCATAGCAAACCTAATGATTTGTGGTTGATTTTAATTATCTAATAATATATTGTGAAAATTTCTACATATTTATAAATTTACAATAACTTTTTTAATACTTTATTTTTGAACAGTTTTAGGGTCAAAAGAACATGTTTTTTTTGTTGTTGTTATTTTATAAAAGTCCATTGATTGGGAATAGTTTACCTAATAAGGTAAATCCATTGCTTTAAAGTAAATAATTCATATTTGTTACTTTTTTGCCATTGTAAATATTGGTATAATGAATATTCTAAAATAAACAGTTCTGTGATTTTCTCTGATTATTTTCTTTAATATGAATATACACAAGTGTTATAACAGGATCTAAAGTGATGACATAGTTTCTTTATTTTGTTCTGCCACCAAGTATTCTTCCATAATTTGCACTAATCTGTAATTTCCCTTTAAGTTATATTTTATTCTAAATTGGTTGTTGAACTATGGATACATTGAATACATATAATTTGTGTAGTTACTAGCAATTAATGTTTAAATTGTGTGAATTGATTATTCTATCTCTTGGAGCTCTTTACACATTCATTTCAGCTGTAGAAGTTGTATTCAACATTTATAAGCACAAGTTCATATCAAACATTTAGTTCTTCAATAACATACTGTTTGTTAATTATATACCACTGACAATCATTTAAGATATTTCTCATAAAGTTGCAGAACAGAGATAAAGCAAATTAATTTTCCTTTTTACATATTAATCATTATTTACTATATATAATTGCTTTCTATGATAACAATTTTAATGTATGATTATATTTCATCAACACTTATTTTAAACTTAATTTTTTCCAAATAGAAGAATTAAAAGTTGGCAAACTTACAGTAATTCAGATTCAGTTAAAAGAGAGGATTATCTCTTGACTTCATTCAGGACTTTAATGAAACAAATAGAAATTAGAAATAATGTTTCTATACTTAATATTCTTACCTTTCTGGTCAAAAGAATGGGCTTTTTTGTATATGTATTTTTATGGTTATTTTATTTTTGTAGAAATGCATTTATTCACACTCCTTTATTTTTCCTGGTAGTTTTAAACCAGACTTTTCTGGCAGCAAAGATTTTCTTTTGCAGTTAGATAATCAAACAAAAAAAAATATATTTATAATTTTAAAAGGCTAAAAGCATTTGAAAATTGGCCATTACATCTAAAAATAATTTAACACTGAAAATTCCTGTGCATTATTTCTGGAAAAACTTCTAATAATTGTAATTATTTGAAGAGAAAGGAAAAAAATGTGCCCTGGCTGATTTGGCTCAGTGGATGAGTGCCAGACTGTGAACCAAAGGGTTGCTGGTTCAATTCCCAGTCAGAGCACATGCCTGGGTTGTGGGCCAGGTCCCCACTAAGGGGCATGCAAGAGTCAACCACACTTTGATATTTCTCTCACTCTGTTTCTCCCTCCCTTACCCTTTCTCTAAAAATAAATAAATAAAATATTTTAAAATATATATATATAAAGAAGAAGAAAGAATGATCCTTGCAGATTTAAACAGTCGGCAAGTCTGTAACAGTACTGTACTTTTCAAAGGTTGGCAATAACTGGGAAATCATATATATGTATATATGTATATTTGTATGTGTACATATATATATTTATATATTTCCTTTACTAAAACATGAAGATAGTTGAAGCCATACATTCACTTTCAACCTTGGAGGCAGGAAACACTTTTAAAATGGTAAATTGTTCACTGGGAGAATGATAACAACAACAAAAAATAACAGAGTTAATTTACCTGAATATAACAGAAAGATGCAACTGAAGGTTTCTTTTCATAGCTGATGCATGAAAATTTGACAGTTTTCAAAATAGAATCTGACAATGCTAAATAACATTACTGAATTTTGGTGGCTAAATTAATTTGATTCTCCTTGGGATGTAGATTATCTTTATTTTTAATATCTCAGTATGGAAGGTTTAATACATTTGTTTAAAGAAATTAAATTTACGATAGGAACCAAAATGTTTGAGCCAGTCCAATCAAGCAACACTTGTCAAGCAGGAAATTATAAATTTAGACTTTAACTTTTTAAAACTATGTTTCATAAGACCGCAATTTCTTTCCATCCAAACCCCTACTCCTGAAATGTTTTTAGAGGAATTTGTTTTTAATTATATATTTGCATACAGTTACTGTTATCAAATTTAAATTGAAGAAAATGTTTTCTTCTGACTTTAATTTACAATCTCATTTTTATCCTTTAATGGTCCCTTTTAAAAAAATACAATTTCTATAAAACATCCTCATTACTATGAGGATTATAAGTAAATAATCCTCATGACTCCATAAAGTTTACACCATTTTAACTTAGTTTTATAGAAAAGAAAAATGAGTCACAGAGATGTTAAGTAACTTTTTTATCTTGTTCTCCTGTCTCCTTGGAGACTATATAACTGTGTGGCACTGAATACCAGCTTAAAATTTATTTTTACCATTAACTTTTTGATTGATCAGCTCACTTCGGTATGCATCACTCTGTAAATGCTACAGGAAAAAAAATCACAATTTCGCCATTCTTCTCCAGGTTATATTTTGGTCATAGCTTGGATGAACACCCATTTTTTTTTTCCCATCTAAAACCCAGGAGTCGTCTTATAGTACTTCTTGTTTCTCATGCTGTCCATCCACTCAAATTTTCACTTGAAATCTAAGAATCATTTCAATTTAGCATATGTTAATGTTGCAACTGGAATTCTCTGTAGACAGCTCGAGCCTTTATTATCTCTCCCTAATGTTTCCCTAGACCATTCCAATACAATTTTCAAGCCATTCCCTATAGGGCTATTCTCTACTCCCTTCCACTGTTTTATTTTTCTCCAAAGCATTTATCACTTGTTAATATACTGAATATTTTTTGTTTATCATATTTATTTTCTGCTTCCTCTCACATAAAATGTAAACTCCATAGGAAATATTTCCCAGTCCCTAGAATACTCCAATACTTAATAGATACTCACTAAATATTTGTTGAATATTGAATGGATCAATCAATCAACCATGAATAGTCTACCAGAGACTGCAATATTTTGTACCCTTTCTCCCTCCCTTACCCTATCTGGTGCTTCCCTCTCTTTTATTTCCTATATTTGTCTATGTGTTTACTCCACTTGGTTGTTCCGTACATGGCTGGATATTTTTCAATCCCTCATGACTCAATTTAGAGGAAACTACCTTAGCAAAGCCTTCCTGTACCATCCCAGTCAAAGTACCTTTCTACTCAGCACCACTGACAGTCCCTAACCAACACTCAACTTGTAATGACGCTTATTACAATCTATAGCTTTTAAACATTTTTCATGTACCTAAGTTTTATTTCTCTCTCCAGTAGAACACATGACCTTTAAGGGCATAAACTATCGTGTTGTGTTGATAATTTTACCTTCAGTGATCAACCTAGTGCCTGGATTATAATTAACACAAAGTTGTTAGAGAGAAAGGATAATTTTAAATTTACTACAGTTACTTCTGTACAATGGGATTGTTTGATATATTTTTCTAATACTATTTATATTAGCATATATTACTTATTTACTAAAATATACACATGTAAAGAGACACATAGCATTGATTATAATTATTATATTATTACCTTTTGCTGGATCTTCTGCACATTCTATGAGTTTGCAAAATAAGTTTCTAGGTGGGTAGATCCTGACACACTGGGCTAGATTTTTTTTTTCTCAAGCAGAAAGATACTGTAACAACATTGAGCAACAGGTCTTATCAAACATCATTCCTAATCTAACCTGGCAACTTTCATCCTTCTAGACCGCATAGGTTAATGACATTTAAAAGAATATTCATTATATTATTCTTTAATCCCCACTCATTCACTTCATTTGCAATTGTATCACCCAAACAATTCTAGGTTTTGCTTTGGAAAATAAGCTGCACTTTCCGATTTGTCACTAGATTCCTAGGGCTATGTTACTCTCCAAAAGTTTTGGAAGAGTTCCGATAGGTGGTCCCATGTTCTCTTTCTCTTCCTTTTCCTTTTTCTCTTCTTTCTCCTTATCTCTTTTTATAAGATTTGTTATCTTGGGCCATTTGATGATAGCAGAAAGACAACTCCTTGACCAGTGTTCTATTATGTGAGATGACAACCTGTTTGTGAAACAAAATTCATTTGTGAGGAAAAAAAAAACATTTTTTTCTTATTTCTCTCTTCACTAACCTCACTTCTAATTCTCATCAGCATTTTCACCCTTTCTTGCAAGTGTTCATGATTTAATATAAGATTCTTACTGCTTTGCTCTTTCACTAGTTTTTATGAAATCACATTGTTTAAGTATTAAAACTAGTTCCATTTCATACTCTGTTTTCTTCATGTATCTAGTCTGATGTGCCTACTTATTTCTCAGTTGTATGTATTTGGAAAACTCACTTCCACTTTGAATCACATATGACAAGAACATAATTCTCATTCAATTTCATTTCAATGAAAAAGAACAAAAGGACAAGGTGATAAAAGGCACGTGTTCAGCAGTTTACTCATTTTGCTACTGTGAAAAGACAAACACTTTTGTCTATTGCATGAGTTAAAAATACAAACTGATTTATATAATATTTGGCATGATTATATTTAACACGTAATAGGACAGTATTTAGTTTATTTTGTATGCAAATAAAATTTTACAATTTTTTGTACTGCTTTCTAAATTTAAAAAATATTCCAGTTATGCTGTTTTTTCAATACCAAAGGAACCAAGAATCCACCATAATGCAGTTTGGATTAATTTGTTCAAAGAAATGTTGATGGACTTTTTTCTGAGTATTAAATTTATTAAAAATAATTAAATTATATTTTCTGAAATCTAACTAGCATTTATTGAGCCATAGAAACGCAATTGAGAGTAACACAAAATGTCTGGATTCTTGCTTATTTGCTTAATCAACATGGTGCAGAGCAACAGAAGGTCCATTATGTCCTTCCTGGCAGTCTCTCTTGCTCTCAGGCCACCCAGCCAAAGAGAGCACCCCAAAGCCGCGTGGTCCTCTTCTACCAAAGCTGTGGGGCAGGGGTCCCCACTCTGGCAAAACCTAGTGGCTCTCCCTCTTCACCAAAGCTGCAGGGGTCTGCACTCTGGTGAAACCAGGTGAAATCTCTCCCTCTGGCAAAGCTGCGAGAGGGTCTCCACTCGGGCAAAGCCGAGTGGCAATTCTCTGCTAAAGCCACATGGTGATTTTCCCTCATAGAGCTGCGGGTCCCGCTCTCTGGTAAAACCACATGGATCTCCCTTCAATGGCTGCCACACCCAGGTTTAAATCCCCGCGCCAATCCTCCTCTGCAGCCCCACCTCTGACTCCTCCTACAATCGGCTACACCTGCCAGCATTCCTGTATATTTCCAAGGTTATTGGGATGCCATCATGAGTCTTGGCAGGTGTGTCCCCATTTTCTGGAGCCAATCTTCTCCAAGCTCCCACGCAGGTGCTGTGACTTGAGGTTCCTCCCCCAGTCACATCTTGGGGGGAGTCCTTTCCATCCCCCTGGCTCAGAGCACAGCCACAGCTGTTTAACATATCTATGAGACCAGTTAAAGGTTATAGATATGTTAAATGACCATTCTGGAGCTTATCTGCAAAACCGTTGCTATGCAAACCAACTCAATGGCCCTGCTCCATTTGTCCCTTCCCCCAACTCACACCTGACGGGGAAGGGGTGAGGACATCTTATATGTCTTTCTAATATTTCCTGGACACCCTGAGTTCTGGGCCCCACTCCAACTCCCTTTTTGGGCCCCCCCTCTTCGCTGTACCCTGTTACAAACACATTTGTTGTATTCCATTTGCTTTGTTTTTAATTAATAGTGTTTTCGGGCACTGAGGTTTAAACTGAGCAAAATATAACAATCTTCGGTCTCAGTTGTGACTTCAACCTTTTTTTATTCATCTGCATTATGTGTCATATGCAAGGTCCCTGGCCTTCGTGTGTCAAGGACTGCACAGGGTCTGATATTTTGCTCTACCTGAAAATTAACAAGTTAGCCTGGATAAGGAATGAGACTCTTAGGTCTGAGATATAAAGCAAACAAACAAACAAGCAGACAAACAAACAAAAAACTTTCCACAGCACAGTAATGATGCAGGGTGCAGCCAGGAGGGGGGGCCCCCAAAATAGGAATTTGAAATGGGCCCAGAATTCAGGGTGTCCAGGGAATATTAGAGGGACATATAAGATGTCCTCACCCCTTCCCCCACAGGTATGAGTTGGGGGAAGGGACACATGGAGCAGGGACATGCAGGGCTGCTAATCCCTGGCATGGTCCTTTAACATATCTATAGCCTTTGGCTGGTAGCTTAGATGTGTTAAATAGCTGTGACCATGCTCTGAGCCAGAGGGATGGAAAGGACTCCCCCCAAGACGTGACTGGGGGAGGAACCTCAAGTCACAGCGCCTGCGTGGGAGCTTGGAGAAGATTGGCTCCAGAAAATGGGGACACACCTGCCCAGACTC